>BPLR01018780.1:0-84559 GCA_021605095.1 Caerostris extrusa
TTTTCAAGCTCGCTAAATTACAAATTACATGTTTTCCCTAAGAAATAAAATTAAAAATATATTTCTTTAATTATTCAACTATTTAATTGAGTTTGGTTCCAATTAATCAAGATAATCTGAGTTGTACTGTACTAATGCTTTAGTAAAATTCTTATCACTTTTGTGCATTTTATATGTACAGAAAGCAAATAAAATTTGATAGACAAATATAGAAAAAAATTATATAAAAAGTTTTAGTTTATATCTATAAATAGCAATGATAACATTATCAATAATACAATTTTTTAATTAGAAAAAGTATTACTATTATTTTTATTTATTTATTATTATTTATTTATTTTTTTTTTTTTTTACTTTTCAGATAGAAACAAAGTCCATTTAAAAAAGAATTTATTTTACGATTTTTAAGTAACAACCAAACTTGGACAAATCCTCATTTTTATATACAAGGTAGATATCTTAACATAAAAATATAAAAGGCCTCAATTTATATTGCAATGCTTTGTTGTTTTAAAAATACAATTTTACAGTGAATTTCCCCATTATGTACTTATTTGGAGAGAGTTGTTATTAGCTCTTCTTTCCAGAAGTAGAGTTTCCAAAGATTCCAAACGAATCACAACTTGTTCCATGCTATGTTGCAATCGAATGACAGCCATGGCCAGCTGTTCACTCATATCTGAAGAAATTTCAGTAGTTGATTCCTCACCACCTCTTCTACTTCCCCCTGCACCCCCAACAAGTCTGGCATCTGACCCAGAATGCAAAGGATAATCAGAACCTAAAAAAAAAAAAAAGTAAATTATGAGTTAAGTTAATGGAACACTGTCATATTAATTTTTAAAAATAAATAGTTTTGAAAAACAGTTAAGTTAAGATTAGTTTTAAAAAAAAGAAAAAAATTAAAGCATGAAGATTATGTCCAAACATATAATTATTAATCTGAAAGGAAGTATAAAGAATGACATGGTAAAAGATCCTCCATATTTAAAAAAAAAAAAAAAAAAAATTTACTATAACATGAAATATTTAAAAAGATTTTCATTTTTTGAAATATTTAATATGTATTATTATTTTAATTTTTTCAAAGTGAATTTGCATTAAAAAATTTAAAGCCATTCACAACCATTATAAAATTTAAGATAAGATTCTTAATTAGAATTCGTACTTCAGAATAATAATATCATAGCTGCCAATATTTCATTTCCAAAATTCAAATAGTCTCATGATATTTATTTTTAATTAAATAATAACAACAGAGTAATAAATAAATATAATGGTAAATACAATTTTAAAACAAAATTCTCAACCTATTTAAAATATGAGTAAAATGCATTGGTAACACTTTTCAGTGAGAAAAAAAAAATTGAAATATTTCATTATAAACATTGATTTAAATGATATCGCAAAAGTATTTCTATTTATGATAAAAATTGTATTAGTTCGAAATAACACATTTCTAAAAACATTTCTTTAGCTGTTCTTATAAGCTTTTATAAAGATGATAGGATTGGTAAAAATTATCATCACTGCAATTGATCCTCATCCTATTATTAGAGGTTTTGAACTCCCTTTTTAAATAATTTATTTTATTTATTTACTTACTTATTTTGATAAAATATTCATTTACCATATAATTGTATAATGGATTGAAAATTTGCATAAGTAGGCTGCTATATAATATAGAAAAAGATTTCAAAATAATTTGTTAACATATCCTAATAATCTACAGCTTAATTAAATTAATTTCCATGGTAAACATCTTTATATTATGAAGAAATTATTTTACAACTAAAACGTTTATCTTCTCACAAAGAATAATATTAATTATTGAGGATTATATCTTTCCCTAGAAAATCTTAATAATAATAAAACAAAACTTGATATAAGAAACTGACTAAGAAATAATTCTACGCTGTTCTATTTTATATTGTATACTCTGTTTAATAATTTTTGTTATCAAATATCATAGAAAGCTAAAGCATTACCATAAAGAGCAAAATTTTAGAATCTTGAATTTCTTAATTGAGAATAATAAATTTCATTTCATTTTTGAATTTCTTCAGGTACGGTAAAATAAATATTTTATTACTTCATAAACCGGTACACATTTATTTTGACCTGATGAAAAATGCAAATTGTGCATGGTATTTTTGTATTTTCCTCTATTTCAAATTTGTTATAAATTCTAAACATAACACAAACAATAAAATTTCAAATTATTTTGTTATAAAAAAGAACAAGGCATGTTTAAAAATAAAATAACTTTTCTATAATTTGAGTAAGGGCAAATGTATTTGATAATGTCTTATTCTCTCAAAGATTACAACATGGAATATAAAATTTTATTTACTTAACATTTTCATTATATATTAAGACAAACTGTCTAAAGCATTGATGCACAGATAAGGGCCACAGCTCATATGAGGCTTGGCTGACCAATATAATTTTTAGTTTGAAATCATACAATAGGTACATTTTTAGTAAATAAAAACTTTCCTATGTACTTCCTGAAAAGGAATCATTTAAATATATCATTTAAAATTTTTTTAGCTTTATTACAAAAACTGAAATTTTTGTATTTCTAAGTATTGATCTATGTTCTTTCTTACCCTCACAATAAGCCTAATTATGAACATTACATATTTTGTAGAATGATAAAAAATCTTCATTTTAAAATCAGCATCAATAAAGTCCACAAGGATATACACAACCCTTTTGAATCAACGTGTATTTATAAATAAAGTCATGAACCAACAAATTGAAAATATTAAATTAGTTATTTTATTTTACTTGTTTACTAGCAAAATTCAATCAAATACAAAAACATTTATTAAATCAACATAAGGCAAGACATCAGATTCTCTATTCTTTTCCATTTATTTGAAACAAAAGCTTTTTAAATTTTTCTTTGTGCAGCTGCTGTCATGCTGTAGTAAGGTTATGCAGCACTGCTATACTCTTTTGATTTCATTTGACAGGACTGCTTGCAAATTTTACGTATCATCAATGGTCAAACTATATATATTTTTTTTTAGAATTATAGGAAATATTTGGAATTATTGGAACTGACTGAAATTACACTCAGTAATGAAATCTATTTTATATTTATTTGTAACGATGCTTGAGTTCATAAGACATTAAATTAAAAATAAATCTATCATTCATGCTTTTATTCATTTTCTGATTTAAAGGCTGTATCATCTTCATGAATTATGAAAATATTTGAAAGTTTAAAAACAAAAAGTCTATTACATAAATTATAAAAATATTAACACATTACAAAACATTAATTTATTATTCAGGCCTAGTACATACTTCTTTGCTGTCGGGTGAACTGATTTCCTCGACTATTTGAGGGCCCTCCAGCTGAAGACCCTCCCTCATTCGAACCAACTCTGTGGTCCCCGCCACCACGCATATTTACAATGCTTGGGCCTTTGTCAGTGAGAGGGTTATCGTTTGCTACAGGTTTTCCATTTGTTAAAGATGCTTCCGGAGGATCATCCTGATAAAAGATGTGAAAAATTAAAGCATTTTGAAATTTTTCTCCATTTATGCATACATTATTGTTTCATCATCAAGAAATGAATTTAATTATTGAGACAATTTTTCAGAAATAAATTTGTAAAATAAATCATTACACATAATGGAATGTTTGAATATATTTCTTCTCTTTTAGTTTGACTTGTTTGGTTTAAAATTGTTTTATCAACACAATCTTCCATAAAGACATACATTATATACATTGAATAACTTTCAGAAAATCAGTTTTACATTTCTCTGCAAAAAAAAAATCTACTTCACAAAATTTAAAAATGTTTTATTATAAGACTACTCTATAATGAATACATCAGAAATCAATATTTTTTTAAATAATTTATAAATTATTCTCTAAGCTAGATCTTATATAAACATATTTTAGATGATTATTCTCACATAAATGTTGAACTTATTTTAGAAAAACAAATTAAAATACTTTCTTGCCATGCTTACTAAGTAAATAGAATCATAATTTAATAAGTTTATATGAAATCAAGGTAATGTTACATAAACACATGTTTAAAAAATAAAGAACAAGAAAAGAAAATGCATGTATTAAAATGTAAAACATACCTCATTTATTCTATCCAATGTGTCAGAAAATTCATCACTATCACTGTCATTATTGCCATTTAAGTTGTGGCCATTTACAGGAGTAGGATAGTCTTCTAAATATAAAATTAAATCATTAAATTTTCAAAATAAAAGCCAATTAAAAGATAATTATCGAAATAATTTCAACTGAAATCAAAATTTCATCAAATGTATTTTTTCAATAACTAGCTTCAAGTTTATATAGCTTCAAGTAGATATAGCTTGAAGTTTTTGATGAATTTAACAAAATATTTTCCCATATATACATTAAAAAAATTTTAAGTACATTTTTGCAGTTTATAGAGTTAATAAAATGAATATAAAGCATAAATTACCCAATAATATTCAATAGCATTTCTTATAAATAAATATAAAGTTTTTATTTTTTAAAACACAAGAAAATTAAAGAAATTTTGTCATAAAAATACAAAAATTTTATCCGATTCACTTCATATATGATTTCAATATTAATCTGTGCAATGCATTTTTTATGCAAGTTTATTATGGTATAAAATTTTTATAAACAAATTAATAAATGATTTCCGTTTTAATAATAATTAAAACATTTACATAACAAAGTGAATTTTCATAAAGAATAATTTAGCCTATTTCTCAAATTACAGTAGGAAAAACATGTTTGCAGAGCAGAGACTGAAAATTTAAAATGATTCACTTTTTAAAAACTTAACAAGGTAAAAAAAAAAGGACATTGAACTATTTGTGGCCATTATGAAGACATATTGGACTTCATTTTCAATTAGAAAAAGAAATTTTTAATGTAAAAACTAATTACTTCAACATCAATTTTACAATATTTTAGTATATTTTGCAATAATATGAAAGCTATTTAATTTATATCAATTTTTTTTATTATTCCCAAAAAGAGCAATATCAGTCTTTCAAAAATTCAGTTACAAGTAATTTCATAAATACACATAATTCACAAATCAAAATAGATTGGGTTTAATAAAACATAAATTGAAAACTTGTCATTTAAAACCTGATCTTATAAATGAAGCCAAATTATTAAATATTTAGAATTTTTAATATAAATAAATTTAAAAATACTAAATCATTCATTTTTAATGACTAATTTAAAAATGATGACAACAATTTTATCCACATTTTAATTAATAAAGATAGTCCTTTTTGGTTAATTCAAAATTTAATAATTGAATATGGTGTGATAGAAAAAGCAAGAAGAAAGCTGTTTCATAAGGTATGCTAAAAGTGAAAATATGTGATAAAACAATAAGATAAGTATAAAAGCCATTGAAATATTTTTGTATGATAAGAAAAAGAAAAGATTAGGCTTTTTAATTTTAATTTAATTCAATTAACATTTTTGATTATTAGTACTTAAGTAATCCTCAAATTAATTAAAAATAAAAACAAATTATGAAAAGTTCATAATCAATAAAATTCCTATTTATTTCTTTAACAATAAAATGTTTTTAAAATTGGTATGAATAAAAAAAAAATATTAAAACAAAGTTAGTTATTTAAAAAATAGAAACAATACAATATATTTTAAAGTACCTGGTTCTCTTGAAATGCCATTTTTATAGTCTTTGGACAAAAGACCATAATGTGATGAATGGTTCTCTTCTATATGATCTATAAAAAGAATGTTAGCAAATGATTAGCTTAATGCTAAAACATATCAATAATCAAGGCCAACATTTAAAACATATAGATTGCAGAATACAAGTGTTTTCTGAAACATATTTTTATAAAATATTATAAGCTGTATTTCATACTCTTAATAATACCCCTCTTTACAGATAGCTTTTACAGTAATATGTAGTAGACTCTTCATAACTAGTCATGGATTGTTTTATTAAGTAAAAATTCTTGAATAAAATGATTGAAATGTTAGTACTATAAAAATAAAAACTTGGCAACTTTTAGAACAAGACAAATCTCTTCCCTTCAACAAAAAGAAAATAAATAAAAAATAAGAAGAAAAAAAAAAATGGGAGACATTTAGCACAAGAATAATAAAGTATTAAGATTTTAAAAGGATTTATTGATGGCTTTAAAAAGCAATATGATTTTAATGATAAATATAATTATAATGAAATAATCTCATTTTCCAAATTAAATCAAAATTCAATATATGATTGCTTCTAAAAATTTCAATGATATATAGAAAGGATTAATGAACCATTGATAAGATACATACAAAAAATTAAGTAAATAAATTAATTTTAAATATGTTAAAACTGAATCATCAATTTTTAAAAATTTGAAATTTACAGAATCAAAGCTTAAGATTATACTAAATATATAGTTTTAATTTTAAAAATAGTTTTGCTTAAAATTAAACCTAATAATAATAGGGTAAATAACCAATAAATTAAATAATAAATATTAATTATTAAATAATATGTTAAATATGCAATAAATTAAACTTATTTTTTTTATTAAGATTGAAATTTTTTTTTTATGGATTTTATGACAAATTACTGCTTTTCATTTTGATTAAGACTAAAATTAACTTTATGACTTCAAAATTAACATTAAAATTAGACGCACAAATTAAGGAATAAAATTACCTTCAGAATTATTATTCAATGGCTGCTTGATTTTGCCATTCATAAGCTTGTAGTTTTCTTGTACTGCTTTGGGTGAATATATTCATTAGGATCTTCTATGTATATATGGTCCCATTAGATTGAAAATAAAATAAATATATATTATCTTATTTGTTAAATTAATGGACCAGAAAAAATGCATAAATATTTAAATTTAGGAAATAAATAATGGTTCTATGTCATCTAAAGAATACTTTTGCAGAACCTAATCAAGTAATACAAAGAAAATTATGTAAGAAAATAAAATAAATGCATCCTTTCGCCCGGAGTCAACTAATCTTATTAACATTATCTTATTTGTTAAATTAATGGACCAGAAAAAATGCATAAATTTTTAAATTTAATGCATGTAAATATTTTAAAAAATTATGAAATACAATAATGGTTTAGTGTTTGTCGCACCAGAGGACCAAGTCGCTTAAACATAACGAATTTGAGCTTTCGTGGGGTCTGACACTCCGAACCCTACCATCAGCTTTACAGTTAAAAACCATAAGCTATGCTCACGTGCCCAAAATAATCAGTAAAGCATACTGATCAGAATTTTTTCCCCACGTTCCAAAGCATAAAAGTACTTTGCACGTCGCCGGTCTCGGTACATGTTTTCTTATTTAAATTATAAATATATAACCTAAAAAATACTTACTTAGCTATAAATGCTTCAACATAATTTTTCATTGCATCTTCTTTGGACATATTCCCAAGCTTGTTCCATGCTTCCTTCAAATTGCAAGTAAATTTTAAAGATAATTAAAGATAAAAAAAGTATTAAAGTAACATTATAAAAAATATATAAGTTAAATTTGGACTAATTTTACAGTTAATAAACATTTAAAACATATGCAATATTAAATGCAGAACGCTAGGTATTTATTGTAATGTGATTACATGTTCGTTGTTTTCTTGTACAGTTTTTAAATGTAATTTGTGTATAGCTTATTATATTGGAAAAATTATGAATTTTTTTAAAATTCCTTTAATTATCAGAGAATATTTTTGTAAAATCTAATCAAATTATAAACTTATTAGATAACAGAAAATCAGAAATAAAATCTACAAATCAAAATAAAATCTTCATCCTATACTTCATGAGCAAACAAAGAAACTTTGGATATCATTAAAATCATTTATATAAATTAAATTAATTAAATCCAGAAGTAACATATCAAGATAATATAATTTAATTAATACATAAAATAATAGCAATGATAGAAGCATAGAAATTGACAATTTAATTGATTATGAAATGTAGAAATCAGAATACGAATTTCAAATATGGTATACATATGAAAGGGTTACAATAATAAAAAAATTATCACTGCTTACAATATTTTACTTAATACATGAAATAAAATACATGAAAATAAGAAATATATATCATTGATATACAGAGCTCAAATGCAAATTTTAATCTTGTTATTCTCTAAGTCAATTAAGTATCATAAGCATTAAAAATAGAATGAAGTATATAAGTCATGAATAAGATATACAATGGCCAGAACAAAAATTTTTAACTGGCATATTTCCATCTAAATATGCATTTATCTTAAATAATACAAATTTAATAATAATTCAAACAAAAAAATAAAAATTTAAATGATTAATTTTTCTATAAAAACATATTAATTTCTTATTAAAGAAAAAAAAAAATAATATTAATCACTTAATCAAATTTGTAAGAAATAATGATGAACAAGAAAACTATTCATAACATTTTTAAAATATTAACTTTCTTGTATACTTTTTAACAATTTTGAATTATTAGAATAATTTTTATTTCTAATAGATACAATTTAATTCAAAGTAACCAACAGAATGACATTTACTAATAATATTTAAAATAAATTGGCTGATTGCTATAAATGTTTTAATATTAAAATGAGGATAAACAAATGTTTGAATATTTTAAAATACATTTTGGCAAATTTCGAACTTTTAATGAATCAAGTTGTTGCATCTATCGCATTACTTTTGGAATTAAGGTAAGAATGTTATGTAACGCAAAAAAATCTTTAAATAGCGATAGAATTTATTATAAAATAAATTTTAAAAAAAATAGCTCAATGGTTTAAATTATATACCTCACTTAAAGTATTCAAATAGCATAATGAAAATTATTATACATTTGTAATTTAATTTTTAATAGAAGTTTAAATATCCTATTGATTTATTAAAGATATATTTTCAGTAACAATAATTCATGCCATTTATATTATTCATACCATTTGGCTCGGCTGATCACTTGCAAGAAGCTTGGTTTGGGTGATTCACATGGTCCTTCTGTTGCTTGCTTAAAATAAGAATAAAACTTCAATTTTGTTTCATTTGAAGGCTGGATAGTACCTGAGAAAAAAAAAAAAGATACAATATTAATAACAGAATACTCATATTATATACATAAGTTAAAAAAATTTAAGTCCTGCTATTATACTACTAAGTTGATAGTTTTGATATTACACCAAAGATATGAAATACATAAAAAAATATATTTTTGTAAATAAAAAAAATTATCATTTACCAGTGATATATGAACTAAACAATTAATTTAAACACTTTAAATGGAAATTCATATAATTTGAGGGCAAATGTTGAATTCATGTTTAAAATCAAAGTACAATTTTAATAAGTAATATTTTTAACTTTTTCTTATTTAAAGAAAAATTAAGAACCACAGATTATAAAAGTACATCAATTGACAAGGTAAATAGCTTGTAGCAATGTATTTTATTATACAGAAAGAAAACAGTTAAAAGAAAAGCATTTTAAAATGAATAGAAATGTACTATAAAATGAATAGAAATGTATTATAAAATTAAATGGAATTCCAATTTTTACTGCACGATATAATTATATTCTGAAGTACGCGATCTTTAAGAACATTCATCAAATGAAATGAACACATAATGGAACTTCCAATAGAAGTAGGAGTCTTTCAGAATAAGTTTTAAAAAAAAAAATTTTATTTAAGCAAACACTGCTTTTATTTATGCCATGTTCAAGCACACAATTAGTATCATTCTTCAGGTATAAATAAAAGAAAAAAATTTTTTGGGATTAAACATTGTTAATAAACACTATTTTAGATAAAAATAAATCAATAATAAGAAAATTGAACACCATTACGATATGTAATTCTCAATATTAATGATTATGTGGAGGTTTTAGGAATATAGTTACCCTACAGGTATTCAGCAACAGGTCCGTCCGTATCCGTACGATATGTTAATATATTTCCTCGGAAAGGAGCAGTAATATTTTCACGATGCACATTCAAAAATTATTTATCGTATTGAAGAAAAATTGAAAAATTTCCGATATGCAGCTAGAACCGATCCGATGCACTTTGTCATATTTTCCACTAACTTTTTTTCCCCCGTAGCAGATAACTATAACATATGTACCAACGTAATTAGGGACTACCCTTTTTTATGCTGTAACTAAAAATCAAGAGTCCGACCATAATTAGATTACACTCAAATAAGATGCTTACATATAAATCAGAATTTGATATAAAAAGAAATTATAATGCTTTTATAAAGAAAAAGTTTTAAACATGTATTTAACAATTTTGAAAATAAAGGAAAGGAACATCGACGTACTAAAAGTGTATTTATTTTCAAAGTTGCTTTTCTAATAACACAATAAGGAGACTGAGACATGAAAATTTTTTGCATGTAAAAAAGCATATTTTACATCGCCTATTTTGCATGTGTGTTATAATACATTAAAAGGTACAATAAATATTTTTAATAATATTCCATCAATTTCATTAGCAAAATGTTGCCTTTCTTTTAACTAAGAGAAAATATGCAGAACAGGAATACACAAATCATAAGATTGCGGACAGCATGCAGTCGCCCTCATAACTATGTCGATTTTACTTTTTAAAAATATAATCGCTATTCCGTTTTAAGAAACAGATTTTGATGAAAGATTAAAGCGAGGAGCATAACACAGCTTTAGTTTAATAAAAAATTAAATATTAGAAAATATTATATTCAATATTTTCTATATATATTGCAGATTCCTTAGATCTGCAGACTTAAAGATCCTTAAATAAAGATTTTTTTTTTTCCTTTGCGATATTTATAGCCAAAAACATGTTCCACTTTAAAAATACGCAAAACGAAGTGATTGTTCTTAAATAATTAACTGAGCACAAACCTGTTTGGATCAAGCCATCTATGAATAATCATTTTTACGTATGGATATTAAGATTTCGTTTCGCTTCGTTTGTAGCTCTGCGGTCATTTTGTGACCACTTTATGCTAATTAGACCTGTATCTACAGTTTAATGTGAATCTCGAACCACTAACAAACATCTATGCCACCGCTATGATTCGTACTTTTTAAGCCTGTGGTGTTAAAGGTCAGAGCGCTAGCCAATTGGCCATCATTCAACACGAATATCAAGAAGATCAATAAGTACAAAAGTTATTAGTCAAATAGTTTTAATTTTTACGCCTAGTTTTCACAAAAATCGAAACCAACATGAAGTAATAAAAACCATTAAAGCATGCATTAATTGTTTTTAATTATATTTATCATTTAACACACATAATAAAAAAATATACAAGTTAAACGATTTTTGATCCCCCCCTTCTTTGTGTTTGCAGCTTTCACAAGTTAGTGTATTTCTGATGTAAAAGGAACATTTGGTAGTTTTGCTGTGACTTAAAAAAAAAAAGAAATCAAACTATTTAAAAATTTAAAAATGTATCAATAAAAAATTTAAATTTTTGCATCTATCAACTTTATTTCCTGTAAGAATAAGAGATGCAGTTCGAAATTTTTTTTTTCAACGAATAGTTCAGTACATTTGATTAATTCAATTACCGTTTTGCCTCGACCAAAACGTTCTAGATATAAAGAACATCCAAGAAGTATTGCCTTGAACTCATGTAATGTTTCTTTCTAAAGCAAGGTCGGTGAAAAGATTCAAGAACGATCTACGTGAAAGTATTATACTAAAGTTATTTCTACATCAACAGCAACAAATAACAGAGACATGACAATTTAAGACTTAAATTTCAATTGTTCACAAGTTTATAAAAAGGGACGTAGACTTGTGAAGGTCGCGAGCCGCAGGTTATACAAAATAATCCCTCGAAAATTATGCAACCCATACACGTTATATACCTCATTTTTTAATACACAATGACAAAAATAATGAAATAACGAGTTTAATGCGTGATATTACATAAAAATCGAATCAAATATTAAAACATTTATTAATTTTAAGTATCGTAATCGTCATTCATGTAACCATATGAAGTATTTAATCAAACGATTTTTATTAATTGATTCTGAAGGAATATCGATACCTTAAAATACATGTTCTCAAATATGTGTTGATTCAAATGGAAATGCGCATTTTATTGTATTATCTAGTAAAACTACACCTATTTTGCTTGGTGAAATTTTTAAAATGGAACATGATTTTAATAATACATAGGCGTCGAAATATATATATAAAAATTATGTAGATGAGGAAACATTCAGGCTAGAGTATTGACAAATTTAATCTTCTATACAGTTATGAAGTATAAAATATTTACTATTATTTAAATGTTCATTTTTTATTAAACTAAATATGAATCATGTTTCCCTTTTTAACTTTTCATCAGAATCTGAAAATATTAAAGAAAATTAGTGCCTTTTTTTTTTTTTTTTTTTTTTTTTGGAGAAAAATGAATATAAAATGAAGCAAGCAGCTACCTGTGTAGCCCAGATTTGAAACATACGCGATATTTGTAATTTTTAATGATATCCCTATAATCCGATATCTAATTTTAAAATGTCCAAAATCCACCAATCTTATCGATATGCTATCTTGTCTTATCTATTCGAACATCAGTAAATCATCAGAATATCAGTCACCCGATAATTATTCGACCCGAACAAATATTGCACGATGTCAACAAACTTCGATAAACGAATTGAACTGTTGGCATGAAACAAATAGATTTTTCTTCCCTTGTGTATCAAATTATAGAAGGAATTTAAAAAAAAATTACTTTAAGCATGACCAATATTTTGATAATATACACACACACACACACACACACACATTTGTAAGATCAATCTTTATAAAATTCTTCTGTACATGTGTTTGCCACTAAAGTCCTCCTAAACGGCTGTACCGATTGATGAAATTTTTTTTTGTGGGTTTTTGAATGGGTCCCTAGATGGTTTAGATTCACAATTAAACTCGGTAGATAGCGCAGCAATTGATACAATTCTTCTGTACGTGTGTTAGTCACTGAACTCCTCCTAAACGGCTGGACCGATTTTGATGAAATTTTTGTGTGTGTTTGACAAAACATGGAGAATATATTTTAATGTTATCCCCTTTGTTGCAAGTTGCCAACAGATGGTGCTGCACTATCAACTTGTACGACTAATCCTATGAAAATTGGTAATATATATTCGAGGATGGAAAATAGGTTCTCGCTATTCACTTTAGTGTCACTTGCCACCAGATGGTGTTGCAGCATTTAATCTTATATACTGTTCAAATGATATCTATGAAAATTAGTATGCACATATATTGTAGCATGGAGAATATATTCGCGATATCTAATTTTCTACAGTGTATTTTTTTTTTTTTTTTTTATTTTTTTTTTTTTATTTTTTTGGTAGGACAACGTATACCGGATTCTGTGAGTATATTATACACACAAAGCCTAAATTGTTTCAATATATATATTTAAAAAACCATCAATTTACAATGGTTATACTCCTCTAAACATCACTTGAACGTCCAAATCTCTTTTATTTCTACTGAAATCTTTAGTCTCCGAAACCTTATTTCCATTACCTGCAAAAAGTCGAACATTAAAAAAGAATTCTACCGGTTTTGGAAGAGGGCCAGCCAGCCAGCCCTCGTCACCCTCTTCCGGGTTATCACTGTTTTCGCATCCGTAAAGAAAAATATTGAAGTTTTTATAGCTTCATCGTAAGATCACTCCCCCAAAATCATATCCTATTCACATTTATAAAGTTATACGAGTATTTCTTATTTTTCCTAAAAGATTTGTTATACAGATCACTTGTGACATGGAGCATGTAAACAATTTTAATTAGTTGGTAAAATTTATAATTAATCAATATAAACAAGATTTATTCGACATATGCTGAAAGAAATTTCATTTTATAATAACATACCAATTATAAATTGCACTAAGACAGAAGATTACAGTATACCAAATGTCACTTTTAGAAATATTTGTCGAGAGAAAGTTTGTAACATATGACGCCTTTTCACGTTTTTTTTTCATAACAAAAATGTTATGTTCTATGTCAGCAATAAATATTTTCAAATTTTTATACTTATTTAACTTCTTAAACGAGTTATTTCACAGACATGAATGAAAGGGGATAGCAAGATCTATCAGGCATATTTAACACATATCATTGTTGATATGTTGAAGCGCATATGGAATCTTAATAATGTTCTAGTTAATAAATGAAAGAATTTAAATTAAAAACTTTAAATTATATTTCCATTACTAATTTCAATTGGGAAATTAAGATTATAAACAAATTGCTGACAAAAGCATCATTGCAATCCTTATGAGCAAAGCGAACAATTTTCTTTTGTTCGCTTTGCTCATAGGGATTGCAATGATGCTTTTAATTGTCAGCAATTTGTTTATAATTTTAAGAAACATCAAATTAATATATTAAAGTTTATATTGATTATCAGTATTTCCGTTGAATTTTAAGTTGTATTTTCCAAGTTACTTATAAAATATCAATTGTTGTATCAAGCTATATAATATTTTTATTACTTTTATTATGTCCTTTTTATTTATTTAAAAATTTTAAGCTGAAACATTTAGAATTATATCGATAATCTAGATCTAAGAACAAAAAGGTGTCAAACAGTAAAAATTTTTTTTACTATTAAGCTTTTTTAATGAATAATCAGATTTCTAATAAATATTCTTAAAAAGATAATTTCCAAATTAATCGAAATATTTTCATTGCGTCTTTCAATCGAATGACATATTCTAATTTTCATAAACGAGAACAAATTCCTTAGCAACTACTCCATATGCACGTTGAAAAAAAAATTTAACAATAAAAAATCTTTCATTATATTTTTTGAGATTTTTAAGGATAACTTTTAATACATTATTTTTATTTATTTAAAAAATAAAATTTGAAAATTTTGAACTTAATTAAAAAGTTATCAAATTTTTCCAATACAAACAAATTAATGTTGTCTTCAACACAAACAAACTAATGTTGTCTTCCAACACAAACAAACTAATGTTGTCTTCCAACACAAACAAACTAATGTTGTCTTCCAACACAAACAAACTAATGTTGTCTTCCAACACAAACAAACTAATGTTGTCTTCCAACACAAACAAACTAATGTTGTCTTCCAACACAAACAAACTAATGTTGTCTTCCAACACAAACAAACTAATGTTGTCTTCCAACACAAACAAACTAAATGTTGTCTTCCAACACAAACAAACTAATGTTGTCTTCCAACACAAACAAACTAATGTTGTCTTCCAACACAAACAAACTAATGTTGTCTTCCAACACAAACAAACTAATGTTGTCTTCCAACACAAACAAACTAATGTTGTCTTCCAACACAAACAAACTAATGTTGTCTTCCAACACAAACAAACTAATGTTGTCTTCCAACACAAACAAACTAATGTTGTCTTCCAACACAAACAAACTAATGTTGTCTTCCAACACAAACAAACTAATGTTGTCTTCCAACACAAACAAACTAATGTTGTCTTCCAACACAAACAAACTAATGTTGTCTTCCAACACAAAAAACTAATGTTGTCTTCCAACACAAACAAACTAATGTTGTCTTCCAACACAAACAAACTAATGTTGTCTTCCAACACAAACAAACTAATGTTGTCTTCCAACACAAACAAACTAATGTTGTCTTCCAACACAAACAAACTAATGTTGTCTTCCAACACAAACAAACTAATGTTGTCTTCCAACACAAACAAACTAATGTTGTCTTCCAACACAAACAAACTAATGTTGTCTTCCAATACAAACAAACTAATGTTGTCTTCCAATACAAACAAACTAATGTTGTCTTCCAATACAAACAAACTAATGTTGTCGTCCAATACAAACAAACTAATGTTGTCTTCCAATACAAACAAGACTAATGTTGTCTTCCAATACAAACAGACTAATGTTGTCTTCCAATACAAACAGACTAATGTTGTCTTCCAATACAAACAGACTAATGTCCTTGTCTTCCAATACAAACAGACTAATGTTGTCTTCCAATACAAACAGACTAATGTTGTCTTCCAATACAAACAGACTAATGTTGTCTTCCAATACAAACAGACTAATGTTATCTTCCAATACAAACAAACTAATGTTGTCAAACTAAAAATGAATTTTAAAAAAATTAACAATAGTTTAAGATTACCAATGTAGTAATATGAGGTTTTGTAATAATATTACGATCTTGTAGTTTTTTCGTAAGATAAACGCCGTTTTAAAAGCTTTTATCATCTTTCGCTAAAACAAAACACTTGTCAGATTTTTTATTTTATTTATTTATTTTTTTTTTTTTTGAAACTTCCTTATTTATTTTACAGGAAACTTTAAAGGGCATCAACAGAATAAAAAATAAAACTTCAAATGATCAGCGCTACTTCTTTTCAAATACAAGGTTAGTTAAAATATTTTGAGATAATAACAATGGAGTGAAATGTTTCCTCGTATTTTTTTACACTGTAACGAAAGAAAGATCAAAAGATCGTCCTAGTTTATTAGAATTTTTACACTTAATTCATATGCAACGAGGAAAAAATGAATTATAATATGACGGTAGCAGGATAAAAAATATGTCATTAAAAATAATAAAAAAAAAAATGATTTCGTCATTTTTTAGAATAAGGAACTGCAAATGCATTGTATACGTGCTGGGTTTTTTCAATCGATTGAATATTTGATATATAACATCAGTGTTGATTTGCAGGTTAAAAATATTAAACATGATGAATAAAGAATCAATATAAATTTTTAAAAATAATTTGACATTTGCCAAGTTTAAAGTTTGAGATTTAAGATTTCATTTTTTATGGATATATTGATACTTATAAATATAATTCGAACGTGTTCCAAAGTTATAGTATATGATCTTTCGAAATAGTAAGATATATAATCGCTGTATATTCTTTTAATATTATATTATATACTTTTTCAAAATAGTAAGAATATATACTGTCAATTTAATAATTTGATTACATTTTGTTCATATTATATTAACAATTCAGAGGACAAAAAACAGTGAGACAAAAAAATAAAATAAAACCACACACAAACACACATAAATAGTACATGGTGAAAATATTTCATCCTTCATTCAAAAACATGACAGTTTTTGCATATCAAAAATGTAAAAACTGCCAAGTATGTACTATATAGCAAGTTAGTTCGTTTTACACAATTTGTGCTATGAAAGAGGGTATTTAAGTTCGTTTTCAAGCAATGATCATTTATAAAGCAATGTTAAAGTATACAGAAATGTATACCTGAAAAGGTAAAAAAACAGAATATTTCAAATCTACATAAAAATTCATACGTAACATCCATTCACTTTTTAAAAATACTATGACCTCTCAGGAGGACTTTTTTTTTCTTTTAGCCTTTTAAAGAGAATCATGTAAATCACGTTTTGTAGAAAATTCCACTCACACTGTTTCGAAAGCGAAAAGAGAGATTCCTTGAGGCCTGTTCATATAATTAACCCCGACTCAAAAGCATGGAGGAATGAATGGAGGCCGCAGGAACAGCAGGAAAAGGAACCAGTTTGAGGTGTGCAGAAAACTGTGACTACAGAAGTGAAGCAGAACGACCAGGAAATCTTCCATTCACTTTTGGCATCTTTCGCACTGCTGGAGAAGGTAACTCCCTCTGAACAATAATATGATTAAGATAACTTCACTGGTTTTTTTCAGGCTTCCTGACAGAATAGCACAACTCTTAGCAAAAATCCTAAACAAAAGTCTACAAAATCTTAGCACTAACACTATTTCATATCGCATAGCAACATCACTGTTAATATTATAGTATATAAGACAAGCTTCCATATAAAAGAACTCAACACAAAAACTATTAATGTTCACAAAAAAAAAAAAATGAATAAATAAGGATAAATCGGTGCACAATAAAAATAGAAAATCTTTTAATTGAATTTACCATTAAATCTATACAAATCTGACATTTTGAATATTTATTGTTTTTCTATACTTTATATTTCATTAAATCGTCTCGATATTAATATTAAAATGCGATATTAAAAAAAACATCCGATAAACATTAAATAAAAATTATTTTTAGTTAAATTATAATTGCTAGTCATTTTAATTCCAAAAATTGTATTAGAGGCGAGAAATGATTTCACCTTTCATTCATTCATTTGTTTGAAATACAAACAATTATTTCAAAGAATGAAAATAGTGTGTGTAAGAGGGAGGTAAAATAAACTTTTAACTCAAATAGTAATTTTATACATATATTTCTCAAATGAAAATAAGATCAACAAATTGCGGTTTTTATAAAAGGAGCATTAACAAATTTTTAACTCTTACTACAAAAAATTAAAGACCAAAACAATTTTATTCCGGAAAAATACCAATAATTATAGCTTAATAAAAAAATATCCAGTGGCTTTCTCATTTATGCATATATTTAGATTTCTTTTTGTCCATTATCCCAAAAAATATCGATTTTCTTATATTGTGAATATTCTTTCAAATCAACAGAATGTGTGTAAACTACGAGTACATTTATTTCACTTTCACAAGTAAATTAAACTAACTTGACGTCAATCTGCATAAATCCTCGTGCATAAACTTAAACATTTTCATTCAGGAACTACAGAATGTAAAAAACATCCTTCAAATTAATAAGCTGTGTTAGTTATTATTGAAATATATGTAAAAAGAAGCGATTAAAAAATAAGAAATCAGGAAATTGACAAATTTTTATCATTAACAATGCAATTAAAATTGTAACTTAAAAGCACTTCTCTCTTTTGGTAAGCGATATTCTTTACATCACATTGTTATTTATAAACAAACTACACTATAGTTTTCTAGTGATTCAAAATTATATTTCTGTAAAAAATATTCTGCCTTTACTTTTGTTTTCATAACAGCCATATCAGAAAATCACATTTGAATGAATGCATTGTTATATTCTTTTTGATTTATAATCAGGAATAATTTAAACCTACTTTTTAATGTATACCTTGGATCAATGAGTTATGTATAACTAAAGAGTACTTTCAATTGACATTACATCACTGTCTGAAGAAAACCTGATTGTTATTTAACAATCCACATTGTTTCTGACATATACTTTTAACCATGAGAGAATACTTATCAGTTATTTTTTTTTTTTTTAATTCGGGATAATTAAGAAATTGTGTACAATGAATACGTATCAACATAAATGATTGTTTTTATCAAGACAAGCTTGACAAGTTGATATACAATTAATAAAAAAAAAAGGCCCATGAATTAAATAAGAAAATATAGACCGTGATCCACTAATGAAAGTCATTTGTCGACCAGTTGCGATTAGAACAGGTTCTATAATGCGCCGAAAGGAGTGACCAAGAGCGTTAAGAGTCCTTTTGACACAAGTAAGACAACGCAAATGTATTTACTATATTTCGCAATGTTGCTTCAACAAACACTAGCAATGAAAAGACATGGCCTTCATTTAGAACAGCATATGCAGAGGAAAATTATGACGTTGGTAAAATAGTAGCAAGAATCATTTTGAAGGTCCAATACCTACTTACTGTAGTCAATAGAAAATCTTTACAGCACAAAGGAATGCATAAAACTTGTTCATCGATTGCAAGGGTTCTTGGTTACTTGCTGCGTTGGTCCCATGTAATGCACGTATAATATAAAAATGGTTTAAAACAGGCAATTAAAGGGAAAATAGCAAAATATTTTCTCCATATTTGCATTTCAGACCTTAATATGCCAATGAAATAAAAAATATACGATTAAAAAACAGATTATTTACTCATTGCTACATTCATATTCCTTTCATGTTCATTTTCATTCAAATTTTAAAAATTAAGATTGATATTTTTTCAATAAACATTGTTAAATGTGTTGTGTTGTGTCTAATCATCAGTGTCCTTCAACGCGAGACGGGAATGCCATGGGATGGAGAGAAAAGGGCAGCTTCTGTTGTGATGGAGCATCAGTAGGTAGAAGTCTGACTTGGCTCCGTGTCACTGAGTGAGGACAGTGCCTTCTGGAGTTTTTTACCCGCATTTGCGTATCGTATGGGAGAAAACCCGAAAAACTCCTACCAGATAGTCGACTAACGAGGCTAAAGAACATCCCAAACGCCACTGAATCTAAATCAAACCTCAATTTTTGGTTTGACTGAGTTGAAGTGGTAGACACCGGTCTACAACAAAGCCGCCAGCGGATTGAACCTCAATCTAATACTCACCAGCGGAGCGCGTTGCAACTGAGCCACGAGTCGGGCATTGTTAAATGTATGATAATTAATATTTTGCCGATCAAAAGGAAAAATTTTCACAGTCCTATTTTTTTTTTTTTTTTTTTTTTTTTAATTCAATTCGGACAATTCTTGAACATTTTTATATAAAGCATACATAAAAAAAAAAAAATCAAAAATATTTTTCAGAATATATCATTTATTCTTGATGCCTGATTTTACTCGACAGAACAAAATTTATCTTAGTAGATTTCTGTCGTTTCACATGTTTGTTGCCATTCAACCAGCATGCAAACAGGCGATTTCTTCGTAAATTTTCAAAGAAAATTTGCTAGGAATTTTTGAACGGAAAAAATACAGGCAAAACAATTCTACGATAATGAAACTACAAATAATTATTTCCTTGTAGAAGACTATGGAATCTTAAGGGAAATGATAAAAAATGAAGAAAAAGAATTTAAATAATTAGAATTAGCAACCGAAGTATTTTATAAACAAAATCAAGGACTTCAAAACAATTCAAAAAGTATGAAATTTGATTGCTTTGCCAAAGTTGATAAACATTGCGAAATATGTTTATTTGAGAGAAAAAATTATTTTGAATTTAATTTTATAAATTGAAAGAAATTGCGTTGGTTTATAAACAGGATAAATATCACAAAAATACTTGCATAACTGAAATAGAGTTCCGTAAATTTTCGCTTTTAATGATTACATAACCTTTTGCTTCTCTTCTGTAAAATTAGACATTTTCGACCAACTATACTTTTTTTTTTTTTTTTTTTAACTAAGGGATGTGACAAAAAGTTTAATTTAGTCCAAACTGCACTACGGTCAACGTTACCCAAACTACACTATGGTCAACATTTCCCAAACTACACACTATTTTTCAACATTTACCCAAACTACACTATGGTCAACATTTACCCAAACATTTACACTATGGTCAACATTACCCAAACTACACTATGGTCAACATTTACCCAAACTACACTATGATCAACGTTTCCAAACTACACTATGGTCAACATTTCCCAAACTACACTATGATCAACATTTCCCAAACTACACTATGATCAACGTTACCCAAACTACACTATGGTCAACATTACCCAAACTACACTATGGTCAACATTTACCCAAACTACACTATGGTCAACATTACCCAAACTACACTATGGTCAACATTACCCAAACTACACTATGGTCAACATTACCCAAACTACACTATGGTCAACATTACCCAAACTACACTATGGTCAACATTTCAACATGGTCAACCCAAACTACACTATGGTCACATTTCCCAAACTACACTATGGTCAACATTTCCCAAACTACACTATGGTCAACATTACCCAAACTACACTATGGTCAACATTATCCAAACTACACTATGGTCAACATTATCCAAACTACACTATGGTCAACGTTACCCAAACTACACTATGGTCAACGTTACCCAAACTACACTATGGTCAACATTACCCAAACTACACTATGGTCAACGTTACCCAAACTACACTATGGTCAACATTACCCAAACTACACTATGGTCAACATTACCCAAACTACACTATGATCAACGTTACCCAAACTACACTATGGTTACCATTTATGATAATGGACTAGGAGTAACACGATGTATGGAGCTGGGTATCTGAACTGGAGAGTTTAATTTGAAGCAAGATAAACAAAGTTGCACCGAAAATTCTAGTGTTTATGCGTGGAATAGAAACGATAAATCTATAGGCCGGAGAATCTTTCCCGTTGGGCTCGAAGAGGAAGTTGCAAATCTCTCAGATGCCACTATGTTAGCACAATTTAGATAGAGAACAAGTTGTTCACAGTCATGCATCCTAGGTAACATCAAATCTTCTACACATTTACCATTTTACTGACATATGCCTTCAAGTCAAAGGGTCGGTGATTGAGAACATTTTTAATAGTAACTAACATTTTAAGGAATTTTATGCGCACAAAAACCTTTTTCATAGGAATTTGAACAGTTTAAATGCCATTCTTAATTTTTGTGCTTAACACCATACGTGTTAAAAAATAATTTATAAATATCAATATAAATTTTTTATATTTTAATTAACAATAACTTTTAGAAAATATTAAAACAGAAATAAAAACCTCTATTCATGACAGAATGGCTATTGATATTTACTAACTTTCCATACCTCCAGGCTTCCAATTTAATAGATTTCATCGGCAAATTGAATCACCTGAATTTTTATTTAATTTCTAAAATAAATCTTAGCAATTTTGCTCTCAGAGCAAGTAATTTAAAAACTATGCTAACATCTTCGAATTATGCCTCCCTGTGGTTTTTGGTATTTAAAACTAGCACTGATTAATGGCTCATAAATGGAAACTGATTACTACAACAAAGCAAATAGCGTAATAAATCTACAATACAATGATATAGAATTCATCAATTTTTGTTAAAATAAATTATTTACACTAAACATTAGCAATGCAATTCAAAGTATAAATATAACAAAACAAAAAACTATTGAAAATGTTACTTCCATTAAAAAAAAAAATGCATATATATATATTATATATGGGTCTGTCCATCCCTTTACTAAAGTATCAGAAAACCATTTTTTTTCTTCTGTCCTCCATTACCAAACAGTAATGTCATTCATAAAGAAAAATTTGATGCTTGTTAAATTTTAAGGCACTGTAAACCGAAGAAATGCATCCAAATAATAGAGAATTATTGCATGTCTCCTTACATTTTTAATAAAAATTTGCTATCATTTTTACTAAGTCGAAATGAAACGCGTAGCGTCATGATTCGTTGCATGATAAAACGCTTAGCATCATGATTCGTTACATGATGAAACGCATAGTATCATGATCCATTCAACAATGCGTCAAAACTAAATGAATATTTTATTACACAACATGGGTTAGTAAAAAAAAAAAAAGCAATTTTTAAATATTTCCTTTTTCAATAATGTGGGGAAACTTGAATCCATTACGAATAAAATAATTGAATAATTTTGGATGAAGCAATCAACAGGTGAGATGACAACGGCACAAACGGATTATAAAATAAAGAAATTCTTCGAATCGAATCCCATCCTACTGCGTGTTATTTGAGGACACTGAATCAACCAGAATATTAAACACGCAAAGATTTCAACATCATAAAAATAAAGGCAAAACGCATGACGTATTTATTTAATCTAGAAGATGAACTTATCTAAATTGGTTAAAGAGTATTCTTGCATTCTTCAAACAGGACAATAATTGAAATAAATATAAAGGGAACACAATCTATTCTTTACCAATACAATTTGACCGGGCTATCTCAACATTATGCACAAAAAAAGACAAGCTCAAATATATAATATTTTTAAAGCCTCGTGATCCAGCAGGACGATTTGATTATAATCAGGCTATGATTACAATGTCTGCAAGGATGATTTGATTATAATCAGGCTATGATTACAATGTCCACAGGACGATTTGATTATCCTCCGAAAGGCTATGATTTCTTATGAAAAATTTTTACATATTAATACCATCGTACTCATTATTGTCAAAGTAACTATATATATATTTCTTTTAAATAATTTATAAACACTGAAAGCTGACTGATTTCGGTGAAGATATTTTTTAAGGAGTTGGAAATACTGTTCACTCACTGCAGAAAACAAATCTCAATGGCAAAATTAAATTATATCACTACTGATGGTGGCAAAAAAAGTACGGAAAAAATAAAACTGCCGTAAAGAAAATGAAAATGAAGATACATTGCATGTTCATCAACAATTTTTTTTATTTTCTTTTTGTGCGGAACATGAAAAGTTGTGAATCAAAACGTCAAAAGTTTTAAAACCAGTCAGAAAAATAATCTGAAATACCAATAAATTAAAGAAAAAAAAAGATTTTTTTGAAAATTGAAAATTAAAATTGTATCACTAATTAAAAACTGATATTGAATTGAAAAAAAAATTAAAAACTTTTGTATCACTACTGATGGTATAAAAGTGATTTAAATATGTATGGAAAAAATAAAGATGCCGTAGAAAATGACGATGGTTTAAAAGAATTTAATCGTACATCGCATTTGTTTTTATTTATTCATCACCAGTCTTTGTGCTGAACACATTTAAGTTTGAATTGGATATATTAAGAGTTTTGAAACTAGTCATGTCAGCTGTTGATTATTACCTGATCACATGCTCTCAGTCGTCGTCCATGCCGTGAGTTTATTGAAGAGATTAAGGAAAATGGAATGACCTACCATTATTATTGATATCTGAATAAAACTATAAAAGGCTTAGCCGTGGAAAAATTCTAACTCGATTTTTTGAGCTCGAATTTGCAATAATTTAAATTTTATTGAGTGAAACGAATCGTCCTTTGGCTGAGTTACAAAAGATGGCTAGTTATGGAGTTCATTTTTATAGATTTAACTAAACATATGAATGACCTTAATTTAAAATTGGAGTAAAACCATCTTCTGCCCGATTTAAGCATTCATATTAAATCTTTTCCACAAAAGATTGCTTCCTTTCAATCCCGATTGAA
This sequence comes from Caerostris extrusa, assembly GCA_021605095.1. NCBI lineage: Eukaryota > Metazoa > Arthropoda > Arachnida > Araneae > Araneidae > Caerostris > Caerostris extrusa. Next base: position 24,804 of record BPLR01018780.1, read on the forward strand.
AAAAAAAATAATAATTCATATATGTTTTGATACATGCAAAAATTCAGTCAGCAAACAAAAATTCCATTTCCTGCAATTTTTTGCAATTGAAGCTTTTAAGTTGGTGCTTTAAAAACAAATTTAAATTCTGGTTTTTTAGATCCTTGTAACACTAACATTTTGTGCCAGGGTTTCTAATGGAAATTCTTGAATTGCAGTGTAACGATGCTTTTAAAGCAAAACATAAAATTCAAGCGATTATCAAGTTTAAATAACAGTCTTTACTTACAGTAAAAGTTGTTCGAAAATAGCTTTTTTTCCTGCTTTCGTAACTACTTATCTGTGTAAGAAAACATTCTTCAAAATCAAATATACAAAAAAATATTTACAGTTCCAAGTTAACTGATGATCATTTGAAGACGCTGCTGATAATTTCCAATAATCCACTAGATCTACAACTGCCATCAATTGTCAAAAGGAAATTAATGTTACATAAATCTCATAATTATACTGTTTTATTTTCATTATGTGAATTACCTTAAATGATTAGATTATTTGTAAGTGTTTAGGACAAACAAAATGTTCAATTCATTACTATATAATGAAATTGAACATTTTAACAATATGTCAATTATTGTGTTTCTTAAATGGTCGTTGCGTAAGAATATACGACTATTATTTTGTATTTATTTATTTACATCGTAAATTTTGCAATGTAATCAAAGTAAACTATGAGTGGCCGATATTGATGGTGATTGCGGGTCGTAAATTAAAAGGGATCTCTGTCCACATGGTGGAAAATCGAAGAGATATTCCTACAAGTTGCTTGGAATTTGCAATTTTGGAAGACGGCGAATTTTTCACCACAAGTAAATAATGTTCGCTACAGTTATTCGGACCACCACAATTATTTTGATTACATTGTAAAATGTACAATGTAATGTAATTTTTACAATGTAATCAAAATACACTGTGACGGGCCGAATTGATGATGCTTGCGGGCCGTAAATACGAGATCCTTGTCAACATGGTGGAAAACCGAAGTAGTTCGCCTATAAAGTTCCTATTCTATAAATAAAGTTGGAAAAATTCGCCGTTCAAAAGCAAGATAAAAAAAATGCCGCCACATCTATTCGGCACTACAGTGTATTTTGATTGCATTGCAAAATTTACAATGTAAGTAAATTACAATTACAAAATTTACAATTTAAGCGGGCCGAATTGAAGTGGTGCTGGAAATGCTTTCAGCCATAAATTGGAAATCCCTGTTCAACATGGTGGAAAACCGAAGAAACATTCCTACAAAGTTGCTTATGATTGGCGAATTTTTTCAAAAGTTTTAAACCAGTCAAGAAAAAAATAACGCAAAAAATGGCTTATTTTTCGAGTCTGCGGATATGGATGAAATGTACTGATGGCAAAACATGTAAAAAGAATATTTAATAGTGAAATTCGAGATAAGATTCTTTAATCGAGATTCTCAATTCCTTTTCGATATTTAAGATAATTTTCTCAAAAAGGTTATGGCTAGGATATATAAAATTCTACATACGAAAATGTCAGTGATAAAAATAATGACAAATAATGTCATGTCATTCAAATATTTTTTTAAATTATAAGTGAAAGATAATTTTTAAATTCTATTACATAAATTAATTCGAATAATAAAAACCTTTTAAAAAATATGATAATTGTCTCGAAAACTATATGGTCAGGATAATTTGGTTTTGTTTGTACACACGGGAGGCTAAACAGACCGGAACCTACAGTTTAAAGTTGATTCCGAACCACTTACAAACATCCATACCACCGAAAGGACTCTGCCGAAAATCTGTGCTACAGAGCGCCAAGCACTAGTCGAAGGTGTGAGCAGCTAGTCTAGCGCCAAGCACTAGCCATCAGGCCCCTATATAAAATATCATGGTTCCACCCGGTAATGAACCTGGTACCTTTCACGTGTGAAGTGACGTGATAACCACTACACTACGGAACCCACATAAATATTAATGTGCCATTATATATTTGAATCTAAAAATTTCTAATTTCAAGCCCCAAAACATTTTCCAATCAATGGCTGTATCACTGATACACATTTAGCACTACCCAGGGGCACGAGTAGCATGGTGAAAACCGAAGAAGATATGCTACTGACGAATGAGTTACACTATCCCCACAACGCTTTATGATCCTATTAGATAGAGGCATACGGTTTAAAGTGGATTTCGAACCACTACAAACATCAATGGCAATGCCGGGATGGGACCAAGCGCCTAGCCACACACAGCCATCAGGCCCCCAGAATAATTTGAAATCGAAAATGATATTCCTACATACTAAAATGTCAATAATAATGAAGGAAGAAAATAATATCATGCAGTAAATTTTTTTTTTTTTAATTATAAGTGAAAAATAATTTTTAAATAAATTCAACAGAAGATTTTACAACTTCTTTGAAGACTGCAAAAGTTTCCTAAAATCGCCACAACTAAATAAAACAGTGATTTATTTAAATCAACAAATGCTCGTATTCAATAAATTCGAGGATTGGGAGATAAAAACAGAAATCTTCAATTTTACATAAGGTGAAAAATTGCAAATAAAATATGCAATATAAAAGTATATTTACACATCTACTTTGCATTTTTATGTTATTAAGCGAAACTTCATAAATTCAAACATTAATGCTTCTCTGTTCTTTGAAGTATTTTACAGCTTTACGAAATTAATTTAATCGCAAAATAACACACTGCAAGCTGCATAAACTTTTGATCGATAAAATTTTAGAACGTTAAGCCATGTAAAGTCAGGTGTCAATCTTCTTAGTGCGAGAGAAATGCTTTTCAAATTTTGAGGAAGTTATCTTTATAATATCTAGTTTATAACAAAATTTAAATTGAACTTCGGACAGAAAATTATACACCACAACTACTTTGCTTTGTTATTTTTTAACAAAGGATCTAACAAAACGTTTTCAACTGATATAGTTACTTATTAACTAAAGAAACCAAGCGTCGTTTAAGCGAAAAACGACGCGTATTTGAAAACATGTCGTCGTTGTTTTTATTATCCCATTTAGGCATTTAGACCAAGCCCACGAATTCGTATGAACTCATGGTTGAAAGGAAAGGGGCAGCTTCTGTAGTGATGGAACACCAGTAGATCTTTGATTTAGTTTGGTTTGTCACTCGACGTTCATTTTATGAACACTATAGGCTAATTATACTGGGCCTACAGTTTAACGTGGATTCGAACCACTAACAAACATCCATGCCACCGCCAGGAAAAGCCCAGAGAGCTGAGACAATTGGCCATCAGGCCACGCACCCGTAGGTAGAAGTCCGACTTGGCTCCGTGACGCTCTACAATCACATGAGACCGGAACCTACGGCATGAAGTGGATTCCGAACCACTACAAACATCCATGTCACCGCTGGGACTCGAACCCGAAAGCCTGTGGCCCCGAGCGCTAGACAGTCGGCCATTCAGGCCTCATTTTGAATACATAAAAAAAAATAACAAAAATCGAATAAATGGCAATATCCTGCCACACGCCGAATTGAGCTTAAATTATTTACATTATTTCATATTGTTAAGCAACGATTACCACCTTTATATTAAATTTCATGTAAATATTATCTAAACATGAAATTATTAAACACTATGCAGATTAAATTTAGTCATTTATTATCAATTATAGTAATACAGTTTTCAATATCATGGTATGCTAAATTAATATCGTTCAGTTCAATTCAATTCAATTATATATGAAAAATATGAAGGAATTCTAAAATATTTTTATCGCTTATTGTAAGAAGTAGCTTCAAAACAGTAGTTTCAGGTCAACTCGTAGCTATCCGTGGTGCACTTAAATTACCCTCAAATATCATATACAAAACCATTAAAAATTATACTACACCGAAGATGAAAAGTTATACATAATATGCTTTTAAGCACGCCCAAATTATTGAGAATTCTTGTTCAATTAAGAAATTGTGAAAAGTGGAAATAGGGTTAATTATGATGGGTCCAAGTTATGTAAATTATTTATTGTATTTTTAGTTGCATACAACAAACATTAAAAGTTAATCACAAAATGAAAGGGTGTCAACACAGTACAATTGTTGGCCCGTTACTATTTGTTCTAAAGAGGGTGTTGCTGATGCCCTGCGGTAGTTGTTGCCAGATTTACAAAAGGACTTTTATAAATAATATATTTCTCTAAATCTTTTTACTAGACTTAATTGTTTCTCAAACATCCATGGCAAACAAAAATAAATGAGCTACATATTTCCTTAACATTATTTAAGAATAACATTGATTAAATGGAAATTTTAATTACAACATTAAACACAGGATAGATTACTAAAAATTAAAGTCAGTTTATCGATTTCAGTCCTGAATATGTGAAAGTTTCTATTAGGCTAGTAAAAAAAAAAAAAAAAAAAATTACAGAACAATAGATTGTGCAGATAATACGTGCACATGACAATGATACATTCAAGTAGATGTTCAAATAAGCGCGTGAAATATTTTATGCGTCATCTTTATAAGTGCAGGGAAAATAAACATAAAATCAGTTTTAAAAATGTCAACATAGAAGGAAGTAGAATTTAGTAATAAAACATGCCTTAGACAAATTATCAAAACACGTGAAAGACATAAATTAGTAAAATACTGGCCATTAAATTCTGTAAGCAATTCAAGACAGCTGTGTGAAACTAAGTAAAATTATCTTAACACACTGCAGACAAGTCGCAGGAATTAATATTTTAACGAAATAATGAATAATCGAACGGTGGCATCGCCCCCGCCCAAATATACAACGATACTTCGATTTTTACCCCATTTTCTATTAACCTGATCGCATGTCTTCTCACAAATGGAGACATATGCTCATACTTAACTCTGCTCGATTACGAGGCACTAATAAAGTCAAAGTGAATAGCTCATAATCGAATTTGAATGAAAATTATACTATAGAATTGAAATATATCCTCTTTTTGCAGACTATTTTGATTTTCAACTCTAATGCTCTGGAGCTCTGCCAATAGATTCAATGGTAGCCAAAATTAAATCATTTACATGCTGAATCAAAAGTTATTTGCCTAAGCAGTTTTGTTGCAATCAAGTAATTATGTCGTTGATATTTATTGTTGTTGATGATATTCATGACAAACCCTGCATTCAAAAGTGGATTGATCTAAACATGCTAGAGCCTTTCAATAACATTTAGTTCCCCACATTCACACAGTTTGTTGAGCAAAATTTTAAAACAGCTTTTAGCTTTTTTTATATTTTTAGCAATAAATACAATAGAAAAAAAAAAAAAATTTAAGTATATTATGATTTGGAGTTCTGGCCAAACTCTTAAAAGATCTTATTTGGTCTGGAATAAAATAGAAAACACTTGTATAATACTTCTCAAAAATGCATAGAATTACTGTAGTAATTTTAAATCAACAAAAACTCGACAGTTTCATATCATAGCAGTTGCTTCAGTACGACAGTGGAAGGTTTGAATCTATTTGCAACAAAATGTCTCCATGGATCGGTATTTTCAAACTTTCAAATAAAAATAAAATCAAAATTTATTAGTTGTATAACATATGAATATTGCCATATATTCGAAAAATATTATTTCTTCGCTAATTTTGTGATAAAACGCAAAATTCTCTAAACTTGGTTATTATAATTGCCTACTTCTTCATTGGCGCAACAGCCCCATGGTGGACCAAGGCCGTCTGCCTACTGACAGATTTTGAAACATGAGATGTTTATTTTCACGGGTTAGGGTTGTCAGCCTAGGCCCAACGCTCTTATTAAACCGGTACCTACGATTTAAAGTGGATTCCGAACCATTACAAACATCCATGACACCGGCAGGAGTCGAACCCGAAACCTGTGAAAGCGCTAGAGAGTTGGTCGCTCGGCCATCAGGCCCCTAACAACTGCTTATTACTTCCTTTTAATGTAACGAGAAACAAGTTTTTTCCCATCAACCATTTTTGTAGTTGTTGTTAATGTCGGATTTAATTCTTTTTTGTTTTATTTATTAAAGTATTATTCAGAACAAAAGATGTTCATGGCCTATTTATTAACAGACTGTAGATTGAAAAGGTTTAACAATCCCTGCTTTAATATTTAGAAGATCTAAACATAATGGTCTGTGACGAAATAATTTTAAATTTATAAATAGATCTTTAATGTCTGCATAAATGGGGTGATCACATGATGTGATAATTATATCGAAGTTCCTTTATTAAAATAACATTAAGACTCATTTCCAGCTAAAAATAAGTCAAGCATTTCATTCAAAAGACTCATTCCCAGCATTTCCTAAAAGTCTAGTTTTAAATTAAAGCTGTTCATTTTTCTTTTACACAATTATTGACATAAGTTATTCAGCAAATGCTATGCATTGAGTTAAGTGTCAAGCATCAACCTTTTGTATATAATGCTTACATTTAAGAAAAGCATGCGCGGCGCGCTATGTACTTAGAAATTATTTATGTTCTTATATACATTTTGATGGCAAATATTGATTTGTTTATACAAAAATTCTTTATTATTTCGATACAAAAACAGTTATATTCTCAATTCCTACATTAAATTAGTGTTTGGTAATTATTTTTTTTATTGCGAATTTTTCACGATACTAAAAAAAGTTCAACAAATAAAAAAATTAATATGTTTATATAAAAAAAAAAAAATGGACTATATTTGCGAAAAATTCTCCAAAATATTAAAATTCCAAAATGATTTTAAAAAAGTTTTTCTTCTTAAGACAAATGCTATATTTAAAAATGAATCTTTTACCATTGTAACTGGGTTCGCGTCTACGCACTGCAAGAGCGCCCTCTGTGACGTTCAGGAGAAATTATCAGTAGGCATCGAGACTCTCACCCGAGAGGACGTACAGCTGGCGTTGCCACTGAGAAACGTTTAATTACCCCGAGCGAAAATATATTTAGCCCAATCCTGTGCGTAAGTTGGCCTACAAACTCTAACCTTGAGAGGAAGTATATATCCCGAGTATATTTTCCCCTGAGTATAGGAAGATCTTTATTTTTGGTTTAGATGTGGAATCCTTCCATGAACGTATAATTATATGTCTTTAAAGAGTTAATTATTGTATGTGTGTCGTGTTTGTGTGCGTTTAAATAAAACTGTATTCTCAAACCTATGTCTCTCAAGTCTCAACCCAACTATGTCGAATTACAAACAAACCGACAATACTACACCATGATTAACAAAAACAATGTTTTCAAATCATGATGAAAATGTTTGTCAAACGTTTCTTAAATTCTTTCGATTAAAGGTGATATCAAATATATTCCACTGTCTAGAAATTTCTTCTAAATATCAAAATCTTTTTTTTATATAGTCCAGAACCTTGATATTATTTCATATAATAAAGAGAAACAGGAAGGGGAAAATAGACAAATGGTGATTTAGACACCACAATTGAATTTCATGATGCAGTGTGGGGAGGGGGATGACACCCAACATATAATAAACAATACTGGTCGAGATCTCTCCCAAACAATGAAATTGTTTGGCAATTACAAGAAGATATTTCATTATAACTTGATTAATGAGACAGGAGCACAATAGTATCGATTTAATCTCGAATATTGTATACAAATTAGGACTTCCTCGTCACTTTTCTAACACAATCATTTCATTAAAAATTTGTTACAGAAATTAAGTTATCGTTACTTTATATTTAGAAGGAAAATTATGTACCAAATTTTTTTCCCCATGCAAATTTGTTTTCAATATCATAATGTTGCAAAACTTAACATCCATATTTCTCAAAGCTTGCTTGCGTGTGAAGTTTGCGCATACATTTTCCTATGCACGATTTCAATTTACATCCAAATTCGCCCATAATTGGCAGGAAACTGATTATTTGAACCAAAAAAAAAAATTTAACTTAGATCAATATTGGTTAAAAAAATTACCCCATTTGGGATAAACTGGCTTTTACGTCAATTTGGCGATTTTTCGTGGTTGGCGAATGTCTTATGGTTGAAGTTATTTTTTATGCCGAGTTTTCGACTCTTTCTTACCGAAATTCTTCACTGTTCCGTCTTCAGATGGTTGGAATTTGATAACTATAGGGGCCTAACCTGTACCAGCATGAGATTGGGAGAAAATTCATTGAACTTCACACTGGTTTTTTATTATTGAATTTGCAATGCATCCAAGAAAAGAAAAATATTCAATTAGACCAGAATGGACTCTGGGCCTGATGGCCGAGTGGCTAGCGCTCTGGCTCTCGGTACCACAGGTATCGGATTCATCATCATCGGTGCAGCCTTTATGGGATAAAAAAAACACGGTCTATTTGCCAGCTGCATTAGAAAAAAAAAAAAAGAATGGACTCTAAACGAAGAGCAGCAAGTAAGTAGAATTATAGAAAATGCGGAGATATCAGATTCATTCCGATTTTCTGATAAGTCAAGAATGGTTAATGCTGGAACTGTTAAAGGCAGCATCTTTGCTTTCTTAAGACACCAACTTAAATAAAAAATAAGCTTTATTTTCTGAATTCGTGAAACGCCGGGTTATATGCGCTACTTATTATATGACTAATTAAGAAAATAATTATTGCCCAAAACTAAAAGTTTAGTTAAAAGTATATGGCTAATCCGTCTTAAAAATTCAAGATAGTCATTTATTTCCCGCTAATTCAATTCTAATACCAAATAATTCAAAAGATGATAGCCTAAAAAAGAGGAATAATTTAGTTGATTAACTTTTACCATTTGATTATCCAAGTCAAGATCATAGTTGTTGCACATATATATATGCACAATGATATGTAAATTAGGCAAGCAAACATAAGTTAATTCAAGAATGGGGTTTAATAATATATTTTATGCAATACATGTTTGATAGGTTCCGCTGAGAAATAGAAAAGAATGGGAAACTATACAAAATAACATGTAGTAGAACCGACTTTATATAGGCATTCTTACAAATATTACGCTAATTAGCATTAATTAATTTTGAAATGTCAAAAATTGTTGAGAACTCTCATTTTAATTGGGAAACAAATCGTTCTTCAGTGGATTAGGTTTTGTTTGTCACTCTACGATCATTTTGTGCACACTTTAGGCTAATTAAACCGGTACCTACAGTTTAACGTAGATTTTGAACCACTGAGAAACATACATGCACAGCCAGAATTGGAACCTGAAGCCCGTGGTACTAAAGGACAGAGCGCTAGCCAATTGACCATCAGGCCGCCGTTCTTCGGCGGGTGCTGACCGTTGTGATCTTTGGGGCAATGAACAAGTGGGCTTCCTTGCAAAAAAAAGAGGTCCCAGCTAACTACAGCATCCTAATACAGCAATTCCTTACTGGAAGATGAAACTGTTTTTAAAACATACTTTCATCTAATTTTTTGCGGGATCTTCATACTAGTACAGACCTAAAAATTTGGAAAAGGGTCTTCTCTTATTCTGGATAAACCAAGATGCAAAGCAGTGGGGGCCTTTCGCCTGTCTACGGGACACGATTGCCTAGCCGCCCATCAGAACCGCATAAGCATTTCAACTGATCCTATTTGCCCACTTTGTGATTCTGGAGAAGTAATGGACAGGGACCATCTGCTCAAATGTGGGGTTCTTCGTAGACGTACAGAGTCGTCAAGATATTGGGAAACAAGTTCGCTTATTAGGCAATGACTCCTGTCTTTTTTTTTTTTTTTGTTCTTAGTTTTTGATAGTTCTATTGTTTCTTAGTGCTATTGTTCTATGTAACTTTTTGTCTAGCCATTGGAAATAAAGAATTTTTTTTTTTTTTTTTTATAGGTTCCACTGAGAAATAAAAAAAAGAATGGGAAACTATACATATAGCGCAACCTACTTTATATTGACATTCTTACAAATATAATGCTTAGAATAAATTACAAATTCCTACATTCATATATCCCCCAATAGTTCCTCACAATTTTTTAAGTACCACTAACTACATATAATGTGTTCACACAAGGATTCATTGGCAAATATTATTTCAATAGAATATTTTCTAAGTGAAAAAGTATGCAGTTTTTTTTTTTTTTTTTTTTTTTTGTCATGGGCGTTAAAATATTTGATTGGCCAATGCAAAATTACACACAAATTCTTTCTCTTGCAACTTTGACATCACGAACCTCACACCAAGACTATAAATTCACACATGCTAAAAATAAGAATCATAAAAAAAAAAAATTATCAATAAAGGCATAAATAACTTCACTTTCGTGTTCCTCTTTAACAATATATCAACTTTAATGTTTATTTAAGAGGCCTTAAAATGTGTTTGTTAAGGGGGCTAACCATATATGTGATCTTTTTTTTTTTTTAACAGATTTTTTTATATATATAATTTTTTACTCCATCAAAAAAAAAAAAAAAAAATTTACTTTTTGTTAAAATTTTAAATAAGTTGTGAGAAACCTTAGAAGAATAATAGGCAATATTTACAAAAAGTTAAATTTAAAACGGAGAAAAAATATTTTTTTTCCCTAATTTTTACTGTTGCACGTAAATGTATACTATTACTGATACAAAATGAATCATTATGGTTATCAACTAGGATAAAGTTTAATAGTTTAAAGTCATTTTAAAGTTTATAGTTTTAAATGACAATGAGGATAAAATTCAATACAATACACGAAAAAAAAAAAAAAATTATATATCCGAGTTTAAGCACAACATACTATAAATTTTATTAACATAGTTAATTTACTATTATTATTTACTATTAACTTTTTAAGATTGAATGCAAGACGTACTTTTCTCCATGCTACTTTACACATTTAAGGACAATTGTGGGCGATTTTTTTTTTTTCACCTCTTTTGACAAAGAGGAAAAAATCAAACTAAAGGAAAAAAGTTTTATTACACTATCTGGAGTATGAGCTTGAATATAATTAATGTCTCATTGCTTTGGATGTACGTAAAAAAACAAATTTGCAAATCTAAAAGACTATACTTAACAATTTTGATTAGATTCGTTAGTTTTTTTTTTTTTTTTTTTTGCCAAGGAACAGACAAAATACAAGTAAATTAATAAATTAAGTTTTTGTATATGTAACTAGATTCATATTTTTCATTTGACATATTATAGACAAGGTAAATATGAAAATCGAAGGAAATATATTGCTATTCTTTCATGAATGTCAATGTTAATATTAATTTGGATGCGTTACACAACTTCAGCAGAAATAAATTTCACAAAAAATATAATCAAAACTACCAATTAAGATAAAATCGTTTTTTTAAAACAGAATTCCAAGTTTCCCAGCTTAGAATAAAATTTTAGCATAAAAAAAATCTTAGAGATATTGTCAGATTTTTTATCATGTTCACACATGATGTTGTCCTGGTTAGGGGTTCGTGGCGCAATCCAAAGTGTAGCAAGCAAATAAAGCTTCATTCCAAATTTGCAAATTTTGGCGGAAAAATCGTAGTTTGGGTCCCTTAACTCATGAAATAATTCATGAATAACGTTAATCCTCAGGAATTTTCTGGAGAATTTGGCTTTTAATAGAAGTGTTTTGTAGTATGGTTTTGAATCACTTTTCATGTTTAGGGTTGGGATTTTAAACATTGGTATATCCAATGGTTTATAAGTACTCGTAGTGCATTGATCAATTCCTTTTTTTTTGAAGTTTCATATTTATCACTTTTGGCATTTTCCCATGTCAACTGAGCTGTATCATGCTTCTTATTGTATTTGGAATAGAATTGGGAATACTACATTTATGCCTAGAATTTTCAAACTTTGATATATTCTTTTGGCTATTGAATGTGATAACATTTCTTATAGAATTTGGAATACTTCATTCTTCATTTCCGACTTGTATATTCTTTTATGAATTCTTGAACAACATATCTTATATTCTTCATAGATAATTATCTTGACTATTGAATGTGATTGATTCTTGTAAAATTTTCATTTACGACTACATTTATCTTACTTTTGAATATTCTTTTGGAATTCTTGAGCAATTTATTCTTCATGAAGTTTTGATCTATTCAATATTGCTATATTCATGTGGCTATTGAATTTGGCCATTCTTGTAGTATTCCAAACAATTGCTTCATATATCTCGTGCATTATTAAACATTGGCATATTCCTGAGTTTATTCATTTGTTCTCGAATGTTCACACATAAGTTGAAATTTTCCGGGTAGATTTCAGTTTTTTTATTTTTTTCTCTCTTCATTCGTGGGTGGCTCATGCGAGTTTTTATATTATTTGCTATGTTTAATAGAAATCCATTGATAAAAAATTCTTGACCAATATGGCCAGCTGCATAGCGCCACCATACCACTCTGGAAGCTTCTTTTAAAAGACCAAATAAACAATTTTAGATAGAATTGTTCCACTTTTTTTTTTTTTTTTTTTTTTTTATCTACACAGATTGGAGTGATATAAAGGATGTTGCTGAATGATGAGAAATCAACATTCCTTTTTTGTTGATAAGACAACAAACAAGCCTTTTTTTTTTTTAATGATGCCAAAACAAAAACTCCGTACACACGTGCAGAGATCGATAATTTATTACGAATTATCTTTTACTATTAGAAAATATTCAGCAATTTAGAAGAAAAATCCTGAGATAATAAATAGGTGGAATTCAGAACTTATTTTATTTCAAATTAGGCGAAGCTTTTCAGCTGGCTAATTGGCTAATTTCCATTACAAAAAAAAAAAAGCCATTATTATACTTTGAAAGTATTTCCCATTTAAAAATGAAATGTTTTTGTCAGAAATGTAAATAAAATTAATTCTACTCTTAATTTCTGAAAAATAATTAACCATATGACATTAACATTGATTCCTGTTTATAGTTTTACTTTGAAGACAAAATAGTAATAAATAATTGTGTTTTACAATAAAGAACATACGCTTAATATGTTCTTTATTGTAATTGTAATACTATATTAATATGTTCTATATTGTATACTATATATATACTACACATATATACTATTGTTCTACACATATATACTATTGTTCTACACATATATACACTATACTATATTAATTGTAAATTATGTCAATTTAATTATCACTTTGAAGTATTTACTTTAAGCATAAAAAAATTTCTGTATAAAGTTACTGTAACTTGCCCACGAGTCATTCCAAAAACAATCTAACATATATTTCATTCATCTTTAAGTAATAAATTTAATGGAAAGTAAATAATGATACTCAAAATTACATTAATTTATTAAACATTTCAAAATTTGAAAATTTGATTGTAATGAAGCCCAAAGCTATAATTAGTCGATTGGTCTTATCTAATAACCTAATTAGTCAATCTAATAATCAATGTCTTAATCTACTAACAATCGCATCTAATTTGTTAAGCATAATTTTAAAAAGGAACACGTTTTTAGAAATAAATATTGTGCTACTACTACACAACACCACATCACTGAGCATAGAGCTGAGTTGCCCCTTTACAGTTTGGGGATGATGTGGGTGAGAAGTCTGATTGGGCTCTGTGACGCTCTGCGGCCATATCAGACCGGGAACTACGACTTAAAATGGATTCCGAACCCCTACAAATATCTATGGCACCACCGGGATTCGAACCCGATACCTGTGGTAGCGAGAGTTCAGAGCGATAGTCACCCGGATACCAGCCCCGATTCGAAACAGTTTTCATGTTGTTTTGTCAGGGCCTTACGGTCATATTAAAAGAGGGATGCACTGCGAATCAGTGCATCCCCCTATATAAATGAACATACTTAGACTAATCAGATTTTTTTTTTTTTTTTAATTTTTTTGACGTAAAAAAAAAATTTAACGAAGGGACAAGCAGAAATCAATAGTTTTATAAAAAATATATTATAAATATTTAAAATTATAGATATCTATAATAATAGTCTAATAATCTACATTACAACATTGATTATCTATAATATAATTTTCAGTGATATGATATTTAGTATCATTAAAAAGTAATCCAATAATGAACTCATCCATTCAAGTTTTTTGTGCAAATATCTCGATTATTAGATCAATCAAAAAACCTTAAAATACGCAATACCATTATTACAAAATAGCAGAGACACATAATTACCATAATCAAATGTCTTCCAATCCCTAATGATTTAAAAGAGAAAGAAATTTAATTTTGCCGAGTGGTATAGGCACATATGAAATAGCTATTGTGCAGTACCTTAGCTACTCAATACAGAATCGTGTACACGAATTGCTATAAAATAATTGAGGATAAATATAGGAGGAAAATTGGGCGGAGCGGTATAATTACACAGAAATCTCAATTATAATGATCGCGATTCCTGCTACAATGATTTAAGTTTATTATCCTTAACCGGTAAAAAGGAAAAATCGAGAAAGTTCTTAATTTCAACTAACGATTTGTCTAAAACATATTTTGTCATTCTCCACATAATTTTTGGGACTGCTTGACTCGTGGCTCAATGGCAACGTGCGGAGTTGGTGTTTGTTTTGTTTGTCGCTCTACGGTCATCTTCTGCGCACGAGGGCAGACCAGGACCTACAGTTTAAAGTGGATTCCGAACCACTACAAACATCCATGGCACCGCCGGGACTCGAACTCGAAACCTGTGGTACCGAGCGCCAGAGCGCTAGTGACTCGACCATTGAGGCCCACGCGCCGCTGGTGAGCATTAGGGCTGAGGTTCAATCCACTGGCGGCTTTGTTGTAGACACTATTTCAAATGAAAAGTAGATTCGATGTCGTTTGCGGCTTACTAAGCAAGATGTTGAATTGGTGGGATTTTTCAGGGTTTCTCCGTACGATAAGCAAACGCGGTGTAGTCTTCCCGGAAGGCACAGCCCTCCTTCAGCGACACGGAGTCAAGTCAGACCTCTACCTAAGGATGCTCCATCACAACAGGGGATCTGATGATCGAGTGGCTAGCGCTCTGGCACTCGGTACCACAGGTTTCGGGTTCGAGTCCCAGAGGTACCATGGATTTTTTTTAGTGGCCGGAATCCACTTTAAACCGTAGGTTCCCCGTCTAATAGGATCGTAGAGCGTTGTGGGGGGGTAGTGTTACTCGCATTCGTAACATATCTTCAAGCTATACGTACCCCCTGGGTAGTGCTGAATGAGTAACAACGGTGCCCTTGCTTATGACATAAAGATAACTGTCTCTGCATTGCCAGCTGCATTAGGGGAAAAAAAGCTCCATCAAAACAATCTACGCCTTTACCTTCATACATGAGTATGTACTCATTGGATGTCTTTCCCACACTGCAGGACACTGAAGATTAAGTACGACACATGATATTTTTCCCCCTCACCAACACAATAAATACACTTTCTGAAATATTTATTAAGGGTAACTCATAAGCATTTGTATCATAACAAATAACACCCTGACGGCGAAACTGAGTGCATAGCTAAAGCAAACCACCAGTTTATAATTTAAAAATAGTCAGGTTTAACTATCCATTTAAAATGCACAGTAGGCTAGTCTATTTGGAGTTCCCATGTTAAAAACCCTGCACCTCCGTGTAATTTTTAAATTCACATAATTATTAATTACCAAAAAGTTTAATTTTAACAGAAAAAGTTAAAGAGCACAAGCTCTGTGTGAAATCAAAAAGGAGAGAAATTAATGTTAGTATATTTAAAAAAAAAAAAAAAATTTAAAACATAGTTAAGACATAAAAACTATTGTAGTAAATATTAAATAAAATTTAAATATTTGAAATAAATTAAAGTGTAAGCTATACATGTACCATTCCTTAAAAGAGGATAGGAGAAAAGGGCAAAGTCTAAAAATGCACATACCACGACAATTAAAGCAAGTTTCAAATCACTAAGTCACAGAAATTAATAAGCACATTGGAATCACGTATGAAAAAGCAGAGTTTTTTTTTATCTATCCTCCCCTTCATTCCAAGATTAAAAACCAGGATTTCGAAATAGTTTCGATAATTTATAAAAATTTGGCTGGATGAATATTAGATGGGGATGAGTTAAAATAGGGTATAGACAGATTATAAAGCAGTAGATGTGATCCTTGATTTCTAAAATCTGATCTCAATCTTCGATTTGATTTACAAAATTAAAATTAAATTTCGATTTGGGATAAGAAAGGCCTAAATTATTCATTCCGAATAAAATAGAAGTTGTAACAAATTATCCGATAATATAAATAACTAACTACCATTGCATTACTCTTAGAACCTTCAATTCTTTATTTTAATTGCTATACAATAAAACTTTTATTTAAGGTGAATACAATGTATTACAATCTTTTCCAACAGTAAATATCCTCTAAATTTTTTGACTAAAACAGCAATTTCCCCAATTAACTTATCATAATTCGCCCAATTCAATTGTCTTCAAATTTTACATAAAGATAACTTACAATTGTGTTCTAATACGATAAAAAAAACTCCAAGGCCTTCACATGGATTCTTTTTTTAAAAAGAATTTATTTAGTCTAATTCTCACAGTCCTGCAATAAGGAACAAACATCTCATGAGTAATTTACTCATGTCATGGATGGAGGAAAAAGGACAGCTTCTATTGGGATGGAGCAAACATAGGTGTCTGACTTGGCTCTGTGTCACTGAAGGAGGACAGTGTTAGGGGGAACTTCCTCAAATGTGTGCATCGTATGGAAGAAAACCCGGAAAAACTCCCACCAGGTAGTCCGATTAACGAGGCATGATGCTAAACATCCCAAACGCCATCGAGTCTCCTCGTTTTTTTGAAAAAGTATCTACAACAAAACCGCCAACGGATTGAACCTCCGCCCTAATGCTCAACAGCGGAGCATATTGCCACTGAGCCATGACTTGGGCAAATAAAATTCTATACCTGGTAACCCGCCAACATAAATAATCGTTTTATAGTCCGACCATTGATTGCATTAGAAATTGGCAAGTGGCCAAATCGGACGGATTCAACAAGAGCGGCGTCATAAGGGAAAAATTGTCATTTAAGAGGGATTTTAATTGGAATAAAACAAATTAATTTTTAATAATTAAAATTTTAAAAGTCACGCCATTAAAACTAAAAAATAAGAATTCACACTATCATACTTTTTATCTTTCAAAGCACCTTTGCATGGCATCTGACTCGCACGCCAAATAATTACTCGATTCGCCTGTTTTCGCTGTACGTGATCAGACGGAATGAGTCATTGTAAAAAATATTTATTTTTAATGAGAAAGTGCGATTTTTTACTTCACAAATAAAACTTTGTCCCTCTCAAAACAGTTTTTCATCGTTTTGTTATAAGCACAGGAGCTAAAAAATGAAGAGGAAAATTATAATCTGAAGAGCAAAAATTAAAAAAAAATTTTGAAGTATTTTTAGTAGCAAAAAAAAAAAAAAAAAAATAAATAAGATTATTCACAAAATACTTTTTATTAAACAAAACAATGAAGAAAATGTCATAATCTTCAAACACTTAATCTTTCTTGATAATAAAATTATGCAGTTATAAAAATGTATATTTGAAATACACTTCAAATTGATAAAAATAGTTCGACTGGCTTCAATACTTTTTACTGTCCATTAAAAAAAAAAAAAAAAAAAATTCAAGAAATGTCTAACTTAAAATAGCAGAAGAAAAAGTACAATTTATCTATATTTGGAACTATGTATGCATTTGCACAACAATATTTTTGAAATAATCTTTTCCCAATTCTTATTT
Organism: Caerostris extrusa; assembly: GCA_021605095.1. Classification (NCBI taxonomy): domain Eukaryota; kingdom Metazoa; phylum Arthropoda; class Arachnida; order Araneae; family Araneidae; genus Caerostris; species Caerostris extrusa. The sequence continues at coordinate 42,461 of BPLR01018780.1, forward strand.
TGAAAAACTTACAAAAAAAACTTTTTCAGAAATAATTTTATGATTATCGGAACTTAAGTACTTAGTGCTTGTTTTCTTGACCATGATTCAGGAATTTATATAATGTAATTTTTTTTTCTCAGTAACCGACTTATAAAAATTTTTGCTACATCATCTGCATTAAATTGTCAAAATCAGCAGCCTTTTAATCAGAGCTATTTTCAAAGAAAAACTTGGATCTTTTATCTATTATACAATGTGCAGGCAATTTTCTTTATCAATGCAGATTGGATTTCCTTCAATTTTCACTTTGTAACAGATACAATACAGATATGTTATCCTGACATAACTTTTATGTGTAGTAACTGCAATGAGGATAATACTACAATTGAAGTTAAGCTCTAAAAGATTTTAACAGTATTTTTAATGGGCTAAATCTGATATTTTTCCTACAAAAAGATCCTTTAGTAGTGAATAATGCACAAATCTAGGTTTAGTTTTTGTACATTAAAACACTACAACAGGGTTTTACCCAAAAATTATGAGTATTATTTTTTGGAGAAGTTTGGTTTGTCGCTCTATGGTCATTTTGTGCACACTTTACGCTAATTAGACCGGGACCTACAGTTTAACGTGGAATTCGAACCACTACAGACATCCATGCCACTGCCAGGATTCGAACCTGAAGCCTGTGGTACCAAAGGCCAGAGTGCTAGCCATTTGTCCATCAGGCCGCAGATTTTTGTGGAGATGAGGTTTTTTTTTTTTTTTTTTTTTTGTATCCTGGGCGGCTTTCAATTATTCTTATTGGATAAATTTTTTTTTTTTATTTCTTTCACGGGCTATTGGTTATTTTTATTTCTTTCACGAACTTTTTTTTTTTTTCCAAACATTATTTTTTTTTTTTTCCAAACATTATATTTTAAACTTTTTTTACGAGGTGATAATTATATAATTTACTAATATAAAATTGTTCTAAAAGATCATCTTATGAAGGCAAAATACAATGCTATTTCTAATGCTAAAAAAAAAAAATTTCAAGAAAAGAAAATAGTTTGGAATTTTTATTTTTTAAAATTGCTGTGATGTGTTTTGTTCTTGCATATAATTCTAAATTTTACGGGTAACCTGTATATCGGCATAGCAGATTATTATTTCTTTCCCTTGTACCTCAAGAGCCAAAAAAATTGCACCCCCCATCCATCTAATTTCTTTCCATGAATGGCATTTTAATATATAGTTGTGTTATGTATACTTTAGTTTGATCAATATTTAAGAGAAACTTTTTTTTTGGTCTGATTAGAATAAAGATTGAATAAATTGCAGCAATGTTTCTTTGAAAAAGAACTTTTTATTTAGTACAATTTCATATTGAAAAGAAATTCTTATTTGCATTGATAAACCCTAAAGAAATAAGCTCTCTATTTCTGGATTAAAATTTCATAAGCATGTTCAACACAATTTATCACAATCGGGATCATTGATAATTTATCCAACACTAAAACGACTTGACTTCTATAATAAAGCATTTAAACAATAGGGTTTAAAAAAATTCTAGATAATAAATTTTTACTCATACAAAAAATACGACAGATATAAAGTTTTGTTTATTTAATTGATTAAAAATCCAAAACCCTTCTGGCTGTTTTATTTCATCAGCTAAAAATCGTTTTCTGAAATCGCTATGGTTTGATAAGAATTCTTTTTTTTTTAACTTCTGAGGATTGTTCTGATTAGGGCAGGGGTATCACTTTGATTCCTCTCAACAAAATATAAAAACGATTTTTTTTTTTATCACATTGTTCCTCGTGTTTACTTTTGTGAAGATAAAACTATTCATGTTTACATTCGCTTGACAATAACTGAAAAGATGAGGAAGGGCAAAACATATGTCTCGTATATTTGATTTTTTGAAATCTTATTCTCTGTAAGAAGTTTTTTTGAAAGTATATCTCTTGTAAATTTGTATCAAATCTACGTATTTTTAAGTGAGAATTTTTTTTTTCTCCAATGATTCATATAAAAGCTGACTATTATAAAATGAAAACATGAAGTAATATAAAAGCCATCCCATTCTGGATTAAAAAACTATAAAAATTTTATAGAAATATGCACTAGTTTTGAATTTATTGTAAATTTTTGTATCTTATTTTTACTTTTAAAATCCCCACTTTTTCAATAAAAATAAACATTTTTATGGAAAGATGTACGACTGATTTTTTTTTTTTTTTTTCCCCGCGCTAAAGGGTTACCAAGCATAAAATTAACTTTTAAATTCCTGTGAATAGTTCATCGAGATTATCTTAGCTTTTAAAAAAAAGAAATGAAAATAAAACACAATATCTGTAAGTTGCAATTAAAATGATATCTGAAGAAATATTGATATAAAAGCTTTTTTTTTTATTTTTATTTTATTTTTTTTTTTTTTACATATCTAATAAAAATTTGATAAACAAATTGGTTTGATTCAATTGAAATCCGATATTAAATATTTCATAAATGTATGATTTTCACATTTTGTTGAGTTTGAAAGTGGTGCAAGTCATTTGAAGTTATCAAAAGTATAAATTTCTTTTAATTAATACTTTAAAAACGATCACATTATAAACTTACGTCAATTTAATATTTAAGAAAGTTAAAATGACCTTATTGACATATACCAATATTTTTCAAATCATTAAATACAAACCCTTAAATAGCTCCATATAATATAAAATGAGCTTGCACCACTTTCAAAGAAAACGACTCATACAAAAGAAACGTAAAAACCTGTCTATTGAAATGCACAATTTATGTGAACTTTCCTTATTAGCTCAATAAAAACAGCATGTAGCTTCTGTTCTAAAAAACCGGCTATGCATTTATCTTTAACAATAAACAAAGGAACCCAAATAGATTACATAGCTATAAAAGTTTCAAAAGATTATTTAAAAAAAAAATTCTTTAAATTTCTATTAAAAAAAAAAAAATTATCTACTTTCACCAATTCATTTGTTAGTATGATCATAACACATAACATTAGGATATAAATAGAAAGTTAAGGAAAGTGGAAAAACACATATTATTCAAAGAATTGCTATAAAAATATATATTTTAGTGTACTTTAAAATTTTTATTTCCCAACTGCGAATAATAGCAAAGACAGTCTTTAATTATTTTATATATGTTTTGTAATTTATTCCCCTTCCTTATTTCGACTCATAAAAACTGCATGAAGAATTGAATATAAAAATGATTAAATTAACAAATAGCATATAAATGCATAGTTAGGCTGTACGTGGTAGATATCGATATACAAAGCTCATCTACGTACAAAAAAATAGTTTCACGAAAGTGGATAACTACAATTTCGACAGGAAATTACTTGTTTTATTACCCCTGTATGGGCCGATTCTTTTCTTATACATAAAAAAAATTTATGCAGCAGAAAATGAGCAACATATATGCAGATTTAAAAAATTTACTAGTTTAAGCAATTATATTATAATTAATTCACTTTTGTAACTTTGAAGTATCAACGCCCTACAACATTTGCACTTCTATGCATAAAAAGCTCAAGCGTAAAATTTCATAAAACAGTTTGCACTTGGCGTTAAACGTACATTGCATTTGGAACATTTTATTTTTGGAACTCCTTTATACCCCAGCTTTTTGCAGCGTCATCTATAGTCCGAAAAGATTGACCAGTGTGCTACTTCATCTTTTCGCAGAAATCTAATAAAGAATCTTCGGATCTATTACCGCTAATGCATCTAATTCCTCTTTATTTTTATGTGATCTTGTATCCATATTTTGGATATATGATATATAAATCTGACACCAAAAAAAGGAAGCACAAGCATTATCCTAAATACATCGAAATTTACCCTAGTAGCTCACTGTAATCTGAAAGTCACAAAACTATCATATACAAACAGTAACAAAATGATTACTGTAAAGCAAACAAATAAGTTGTTATTGATATACAAACCCAGAATTATGTACGGTGTTTTTTTATTAGTAGTAAACACCGACAGAAGCACAAATAATGTCAATTACACAAGATGGTTCTTTTGGTTTCTATTGCAATGCGTTTATTTACTTTGATATTTCAGGATGATGGTGCTGCCAATCGTCATCAATACTGTTATTGGTTAGCTCAGAGGCATGGTATAAGATATAAACGTCATCTTGTGAAAATGCTGAAATTTGGTAAAATCGATATATTAACATGTGACTTGGGGTTAAACACCGATTCTTGATTAGTTATAATTTAGCATATTATAACTAAGCAGAACAATATTCATTTAGCATTGGAAACTGAAAATTGTCCTTTTGGGTTTCAATGAAAAATTTATTTTAAATGGGTGCAAAAGTTGCCAATTACTTCTTAACTTCAGTATAAAATAGCAAGTCATTCAGCTATTATTATTACATCACTTGATGTTGAGTGATGTTTTAGTGATGAAACACATAAGTGATATTTCCAAATATATTCAAATTATTTCACCCCAAAAGCTGACTTGATGACGACAATCAGTTTTAAGAAAGTTCTATGATTAACATGAAATCTACGTGCACCTTATAATTACTTCCAGAGCTGTTTTTTTACTATGATAATCACGTTTATACTTTTCCTTTCATTCGAGACTCATTGTTAATATGTTTGTTATTTCGTCCAATTAGCAAAACGCGACAAAATTAATTGCTCTTATTTTTTATTATTTTACCTGTACCTGAATATGTATAGATAATTATTTTCAAAATCTTTTAAATGAAAATATCACTTAAAGATCAGTAAGCTCTCGAAAAAAATGATAATTTTTAAATATATAATTTGGTATCTAAAGTGAAATACATCATTATAACTGTCCGGCAATATTTATCAATGTGGCTCTTGAAATTTAATTCGTAATATGCATAATCTTAAGAGCAGCACAAATAAAAATTTTAACTCTTAAAATTCGTAGTCTGCATTATTCAAAAAAATAGCACTTGCAAAAAAAAAAAATTACAAATTTGAATCATTCACAAGTAGATAAAAATTTGTTTATGCGTGGATTTTGGCTCACGTGGGAACTCAAAAGATAAGTGAAAATCATTAAATTTTCACGGTTTCAGACAGAGGAAAAAAATTATTAGCAAATAAAAATTTCTTCATTTATGAGATTATTTTCCATTTCGATTCGGAACAATATCTAACCTAAATATAGTTATTTAAAAAAAAAAATAATAAAACTTCATATTACAAGTTCAAAGGAAAACTAAAGGAATACTAAGTTGTTTTGAAAAGTGATTATAATCAAGAATTTGAGGATAGCAAAAGAATAGAATAGAATACAGGCGGCCGATTGAGAAAATTGCTAGCTATTTTGTTTATCCGTAAAATTATCACACGATCATTGTTTATCCGTAAAATTGCCTCGCACCTTTTTGTTCTTTAAATAAACACAAAATGAATCACTGTTTCTTTTAATCCGTTAAGAAAATATAAAAATTAAAACAATGATACAACTGCAGGAATACAATTTAGCAAATTCATTAAATGAATTTATTATATGTTTCAAATTAATTTCATTTTGTTAATAACTAAATTCATAAAAGAGGCATCCAAATCCAGTGATTATGTACTCAAAATATACCCGATTTAAATTTCATAAATCGGGTAATTTTTTGCATACGATCATTTTGAGTACGATCGAAATAAGAATACAGAAGATACGAACAATTTTTGTTTAATTATTATACTTATAATTATAAGCAAATTATCTAAAAATATTACCGTTTTAACAAATTGAAATATAAATTCAGTATCGATTGTACCAAATATGCAACACTTTTTTTAATGAACTTTTATTATGAGAACTAGAAAAGCACTAGTTCAGTCACTAAGAATTCTTGAAATATTCAAAAATGTCAATCTACATAAGAAGCCTTTACAATCCGATTTAAAAAGTCTAGAAAAATAACAAATATTCTTCAAATAATTTAAGAAAAATTTTTGTTGGATAACTTTTTAATTAATATCTTCTATTTCAGTTTATCGTTTTTTCAGTTTAACAAAAAAAATTCACTGCATATTTCCTAATATCTGCCGAGACTGGCTTTTCTACAAAGAATTTACCTAAGTTCAAAATTTGCATATAAGCTGAAATGACTTATTCTTTTTTGCGTAAAAAGTTGCACTCAAAATACCCAAAAAATAAATTAAAAGGTTGAGTAATTTTACTTTTCCATTTTTTTTTTATGTGTTAATTATTTGCAGTGTTCTATTATTTCTGGTTCTATTTCTCTGTTTATTTCTCGTTTTGGCAACGACGCAATAAACCAGCAACATAAACTACTACGAAAATAAAGCAATTCTTCATAAAACGAATAACTCGTTTCATTTAAAAATCAAATTTAAAAAAAAAAAAAAGAAATATAAGCTAAATAAATAAAATCCTGTTATGTTTAATGTTTTATCGCTTGCGTCCGGCTAATGAAAATTACCTACGTTTTCTGTGAGATTAGCCGATCCGTATATAAGCCGTCACATCTAATTTAACTTTCGGAAGTGTTTTAAAAATTATCGGCTGAAACACGGTAGTTACAGTTTTAAGTGCCGAATAACTTGAACTTTTAATGATATACATATAATGTTAGATAAGTTAAAAATTTTGGTACTAAAGTATTAACGCTACCTTGGCTACAGATTTGGCGGTTTTAAGTGTCGCCAATCTAACAGCTACGCGTATTTGGGATTTGCCAGAAACAGAACAAGATGCAATTTTTTATTTTTCAGGAGCGAAATATTTTACCAAAAAAACGAAAACGTCCCAATTCCCATGACATGAAACTTTATTTTGGTAAACGTAAGTTTTGGAAATGCAATTTCAGTCAGTGTGCTTATCATGTAGAACTTAGAAAAGACAACTGGTTTGAGGGAAGCAGAATTCCATTTAAAACCGCCAAATCTGTAGATGCGGTTGGCGTTCAAAATATAACTGCGTGCGCGTGCGAACAACAAGATTGCTCTTTATTGGAGCAACTGTAGTCAAGGTAGCGTTAATACGTAAGTACCAAAATTTTTTCCACTTAGACTAAGCTAACTTAAGATTTTATAGCATTTTTTTTTTTTTTTATAATCGTCATTTCTAAATCTATATTATCAAAAAAAGCAATATGAATAAATAACACTGATAATTAATTTTTATAAATTTAAATCCATGAATTATAATAAATTATCTGTGCAACAGAAAGTTTTTTACATATAATTTTGCTTTTATATTTTTATCAATAAAACATGATTTAAAATTAAATTTTTTTTTTACTTATTATAATCTTGAGGTTAAATTTTAATTTAATTAAATTTCAATTTATTTAAATTGAATACATTATACAAGTAATATGATCATTTTACATCTCTGTAAATTAAGGCATTAACAATTATTCCAGTTTTCTTGTAAAATTTCTTCTTGTAGCATTCCTGCGTTTTTATATGCAAATTTGTGCATTTTGCTTTCTTTTTTTTTTTTTTTTTTTTTTTTTTTTTTTTCTAATAAAAAAAATAAAAATAAACCCGACCACTCTGCAAACAAAATTAAATACTTATACTGCATTATCATTAAAACATCTTTCCGAAAAAAAATGTTAATGTACAATAAAAGGAAATTTGAGGCTTAAAAATATGCGAGCTTGTAAACAAAGTAAAATATTTATAAGGAAACAAAAGAACAATTTTATCTGAAATACTAAACTTAAATTGATTTGTTAATTTTAGCAATTAATTTAATTTTGTAATAAAATTTGTTAGTTGAGTAAATTTTAGCAATTTTACAATAAAAATTACTTTTAATTCAGAAAGTGTTTAGAGAGTAGTTTGAATGAATTTCTATATATAGCACTATTTTAATAGTGTTAATTTAAGATGGATTTTTCCCATGTTGACTGCTGATCGAAAAAATCTTTTGTCGCCAGACATTGAATACAAAAAAAGTTAATGAATGAAATATTACAAAATTGGATTACCATTGCAATCAAACAAGCTGAAGGGGAAAAAATATCAAGAACAAAACAGCTATAAAATAGAAAAAAATGTAATTATCATATACAATTCAATTCATGCCATTCTAATTGAATAAACAAATTGATAAAGGACTTCAATTATATTTGTTTAATTCATATATGTATTAAGATTTAATAATAGAGAAGCTTTTACCAAGTATGCTAGTAGCTATTTTATGGCTGATAGTAGCTAGCTGAGTCTGAAGTAGCTGGCTTTAAAATAATAGTAGTAATAGTAATGCAAACTTCATTCCGATATCTTATCAAACTTCACAGAATTTTTTTTTCTCCCCATGAAGAAAAGGGGAATTAAAATTTTTGTCAATAGGCAGTTCTGCACTGCTCTTCTATTTTACATAAAGCATTGCTAATAAAAAAAAAAATTACATCCTATTCTTCAGATGACATTTAAAGAAAGATTGTTAAATGGCATACACATGCTTTACTACACACCATTTCACACAACAATTGTCCGACGTGTCTACTAACAAAAAATTACATCCTGAATTATGTAATCATACCATTCACTGATTCAATGAGCAAATCAATGTACTGCAGTAGCACCACACTGACAGTATCCAATTGTAAAAATAGTGTTGGGCTGCTGATGTTGATAATAGTTCTGGAAGGCATTAATCTCCCCCTTCCATCTTCTTCGCAAAATAAAATGGACAATTTTAGCAGATTCACAAATAAAGTGCAGATAGTGCATTAGACCATAATTGTAAATAAAAAAATTTTAAATGAATTCACCACAAAATTTTGAGAAAACTATATCAACAGAATTTCTAAACTTGTTGATTTAAAAACTTATATATTTTTATTTTTTTAGCATGTTGCTTAATGAAATTATATATAAAAAGGCCATGTTTGACAGATTAAAAAAAAAAAATATACACAGCAAGTATTCAGAAGATATATAAAAAATTGCAAAACCTTATTGCACAATTTAAAAATTTTGAAATTATTAACATTTTAATGTATGGAAAAATTTACTTGGATTAAAAATGTATTAAATTATATTAGATATTTTTTTAAAAATTGAAATTCACATCAATGAGCAAAATATTAAATAAATTATCCAGAAATAAACTTCCTTAACATTATAATTTCTAACAGAAAATAATCTAAATATATACGAGGAAAAATGAGAGGAAAGAAGTTTTCACCTTATCTTGATCAATTAGTCATATGTTTTCAATCCTCTCATCATGAATACTGCATAAATCAAATATTAAATGACAGTAAAATTTTTTTTTGATTGTGGACTTTAAAAATACAACCTATACATATGTTACAAGAACATAATTTCTTCACAAGATCAATAATTTTTTTCTGTCAAATACAATATTTCCTAAAATACTGTAAGTATAAACTAGTGATGAGACTAAAAACATCATTTAGATTTATGTATTTTAATGAAGATTGTTACAACATTTAGGTTGTTTGAACGTTGTTGAAATTGGATTGTTTATTAATAATCAAATTTCAGCCAATCCAATTCAAAAGCAGTGACATACCAGTTTTATGATTCAAAAGACAGTAATTAATGATGAACATTTATTAAGACACTAAAGGTGGGAAATTTTTTTAAATATTTTTTTTTTAATTCAATTTTGAAAGAAATGCATTTATGAATAGAGTTTGTCCAGAAATTAGCTTTTGTCTATGTAATAAGCTTCCTCAAGAAATATAAGTTTTCTAAAAATACATTGAATTAAATTGTAACTTTTTGAATAGTATCATAAAGCATTTAATCAAAGAACACTGTTTCACTTTTCAGTATGCTACACTTTCACAGTATACTTTAAAATAAATACAATAGTAATCAATGTCAGTGCACATAACATTTTAAATATTAATTAATGGCATTGTTTAATATTATATAAAACCTCAGACTATTTTTTAGTTGCTCAACATCAAAAATATTTAATATAGAATGCAAAGAAAATGATGAATATAATATTTCATTACTTACATTTATATTAGTCATTACAAAAGATAAACTAAATAAAAGCAATTTTGATCTTAATATTCCAGAAACAATGAAAGCTAAACGATATCTAAAAATAAAGTTAAATATTAAAGTCTTCAGTAAAATATTGCTATTATGCAAAACTTTCAGAGTAAATAATCATTAAATTAAACACAATCACACCATAAAGCTTTACAACAAAAAATTATTTTAATTAATTTGTAGAAGCAGAACATAAATCAAATTTTATCTCTAGTATAAATCGAAACGCTTTTGTCTGTTATACGATTTATTAATAAACTTTTGAGCTAAAATATGGAATTGCGCATTTTACAAATAAAAGATTAAATTACAACAAAACAACATATTTGTTTCAGAAAATAGTGAATAATAGTAAACATTTAATGAAATATAAGAGAAAAATTTATTATTTTTTGACTCACCAGATTTCGGAAGACTTTTTATAATTTCAACAGCAGCATGAAATTTCTCCTCTGTTGTTGCCATGTTAAAAAAGAATGGTTTAAGATTATTCACATATTGTTCAATTTTTCTGAAAAAGAAGTAATTTAAATGTTCAGCAGGTAGCAATGAACACAAACTTATCAGCAGAGCATCAACCTCACACTAACTCCTATAGAAAGCGCAACCAGAACTAAAACATGAAATTCAACATAACGTTGCCAACTTTTATTCATACACAGCAATTATTTCCATTCATAAAGGACATTTTATTTCGGACATCTGTTACTTAGATTTGAATTATTTTTGTGTAAAATATTCACTATAAAAGCACAATTTAATCGAAATTCTTTATTGTCCTTAAAATACTATTTCAATTTTAATCAATGTAACTTCAAATAATTTAGTTCTCACTAAAAACAAATCATGAATTTAATATCAAAGTTGAAATATTAATTATTTGTTAATTTTAAGCAGTTATATTAAAATGTATGTATTCTTTTATTACCCAAATCGTAATCTGGATATTTGAAAATAGACTACTTTATGAAGACAAGAAAATCATGTATTATTTTTATGTATTTAAAGAATTATAGAATTTTGATGATTTAATAAAAATTATTAACTATATCAAATCATTATTTTCACAATTCTGTTTTTTAAAAAATTATTTATTGAAAACATAGTACTATTATGCATATGATCATTGTTTTTGTTTTCTGCCAAGTCAAGTTCGAAAACCCGGTTCAAATTGGAAACTTGGCATCAAAATTTACGATGGTTTTTTGCTTGATGAATTAAATTAATTGTTTTTTGCTGTTAATTAATTATTAAATAACTATTTAACGCTTTAAAAGGGCACAATAAAAGTTAGTTTGTTTTTATGATGGAATTTAAATTATAATTTCTTTTTAGAAGTTTCAATCAAAAATTGTCTTGTTTAGTTCTATTAAATATTCATCTCTAATCTCTTATTTGCTTTTCATTTCCAGATGGCTTCGTTTATAAAATATGTTGTTTATATAATTATATTTGCTGGTACATTTTTCTCGCTGATAAATTTCGTTACAAATGAGGAGGATACAACTGAAACTACAGTTGCACCTAAAATTAAAAAGCTTCAAATCGGAATTAAAAAAAGACCAGAAGTTTGTGAAACAAAATCTAAAAAAGGAGATGTCTTGTATATGCACTATAAGGTAAATATTTCTTTTTCTTTTAGTGCTATTTTATGCAGTTCAGTTGCTATTGAACTTAATATTATTAAACATTTATGTTGTGAAAAGATACCAAATAGTTACATTTCTGAGCTAAAGAAAAATTGTCTTTCAAAACTGATATTATTAAATTTTGAATTAAAAATGTATCATCAATAAGTTAACAATCACTTGGTATTTTTATAATATATAAGATAATTCATAAACTTGTATTAATAATTTCATGTGTAAATGCATTTTTGAGTGTGAAAAGAAAGTGTTTTCAGAAATACTAATTTAATTTATCAATTGTTAGAATGATGAAAATTCATTTAAATATTTAATCAAGGAGCAGTATATTTGATTTATGCTTATTATAAATATATATAAAACATAAAAAATTTTAAAGGGAAAAAAAGGAAAAATTATGGATTATGTATCATACCAACACTTTAGGAAGCAATAACAGTTTAATATATATAATATATATATATATATATATATATTAAACTGTTATTGCTTCCTAAAGTGTTGGTAATGAACAATTGCAATTTTTAAGCAAATGAGATTAAGTATAAAAGCAGCTTTTTAAAGTCTCAGAAAATCGATTTTTTTTATTATTATTAAACTAAAGGTTTTTATCATAATAAAAGTTTATTAATTTTAAGTTATTAATTTTTTAGAGTTTTTTTAATGTTTTGTTATTTTAGGGTACACTAGAGGATGGAACTGAATTTGATAACAGCTATAAAAGAGGTGAACCTCTTTCTTTTACATTAGGCTCAGGACAAGTTATACGAGGATGGGATCAAGGACTTCTTAAGTATGAATTCTGTGTTTTTTATAAATTTATTCTGTCATAAGATGGTCTATAATTCATGTTTTATATATATTAAGGAAGTTCGTTATTCTTATTTTTTAAAATTTGAATAGATTGAATTGCAATGCAGCATGTTATAAAGTAATTTTATCTGAATTTTTATTACGAATGGTTTCCTAGATTATTCTTTGAATAGCTTTTCCCCCTTTTTAAACTATATACACTTTATTGTTATTTTATAAATCTACATCCCATTAATTCTCCCATGTATATTTGTTCTTGAATAACTTGTATAATTCGCAACATTCATGTGCATTTTTTTTAACTATGTTAAATACATTTCGGAAAATCGAATATTATATATTTTTTTTGGTTCGTTCATACGCACTCATATAAGCTCACCAGAAAAAAAATTACCATGACATGTAATTACAGAGGAATCATTAAAACTTTACAGAAAGCACAGTGATAAAGTCATGTGCACAACTGTGAATATACTGCCTCTTTGTGATCATAACATTCAGTGAAATATTTTTGTTTCAAGAGGGAAGTGTGTGTAGAGATAGATAAAAGCAAAGAAATGGAGTTGCAAAAAAAGGCAATCATATTTGGCTATGTCCTTGGCCATGTGGTGAGTGAAATTGCCAGATAATGCTTCACAGGGAACTGTAATATATGTACAAGCAATGGTGTAACACATGTAGTCACCTGATGATGAATCTGATCACCTAAAACATGATGTCAAAATTGGGGTTGGGAAAAGATCATAATGAAGAGTGAACAAGGGTCAATTTCAACCTGTTAAGGAAAGAACGTTGCAATGGAAGTTGCATGCAATGAAAATTTGGAGTTGTGTACCAGGCAAGAGGCCGTTGCGCACTCGGATACAATTGCATGTCAATGTGCCAGAAATCGCCCGAATTTTGACGGGGTAGCCGAATGGTGGCATGTAATGTCTGACAAATCTCTTTTTTGCCTTTTATTCAAATGATGCACAGTGTCAAAGGCAATAAAAGCTAAATGAAGTATTTCGTCCCCATTGTGTGGAAGGTCAGGATCAAATCAGAAGGGTGTATGATTTAAGGATATTTTACATATTCTGTGTTGAGATTATTTAGTGAGGTGAGCATTGAATCACCATATTTATTTTATCATTCTAGATTATCAGGTATTGTCTTTCATTCACGTTGTTATTCTGTATATTCACGTTGAGTATACTGTTGACACCTTCAAAAATAACATCAAAGTTCACAAGACTGGTTTTACGATTATTAAAGTATTAACACTACATTGCATTGGCCTGAAAAATAATTATAATTTTCCTTCACCAAAGATATATTATCTGTATAGATGTATATGATTTAACATTCCTAAATCTAAATATGGCATACAAATTGTACCAAAATGTACCATTTTTAAGAGAGAAAGTTTATTTTTATAAAATGCATTGAATTATCTAAAAGATTGATATTTTCGTTTACAACACTATATAAAATTAAATGTTGAAAGAGATACAATAAACAACAATAAATCAACCAAGTATCTTGTAAAACCTGTTTTGCTGACTTTCATCTCTTGTATTGTATTTTTGGTGTTTCATGTATTAGTGTTGTGTATTCCACTAATATATTTTCATTCTATTTGCTGTTATTTATTTATTTTTTTCATGTGAGCTACATCCTAGTAAAATCTCTTTCTGTGTTTATCTAAAACTACTCTCATATTAACAGGGGAAAAGTTCAAATATTAATATTGAAATGTATAAATTGAGACATATGATCTTTAACATCCTAAGTGAAAAAATAGGTTCTTTAGAATTTCATCATGATCTTGAGATTTTCTATCTCTGAAAAAAATTATTGTATATATTTTCAAAATAATCCCAAATTGCTTTCTTGGTTACATTGAGCTTGCTTCTGAAATTAAGATCTTGAGATAATTTCTACACTTGAGATCTAACAAAAATAACTTTTTTTTTTTTTATTTTTTTTTTTATTCGCCTCTCTTATATGAATATTTGTCTTAACTAGATAAATCCTCCATAGTGTTTAATTTAAAGATTTATCAAATTGTTTAATATGTTCAGTTTTATGTACCCACTAAACAGACCCTCTCTAGAAACTAAATAAGCATTTTTTTTTCTATGATGACACTATGCAACAACTTCACACTTTAAATTGACCTGGCTGTTTCACTTATTGACTTTGAATAAATGCTTATGTGTGACTTCATAAAGAGGATTTTCGAAAAAAGACATTTTTAATGCGAAAACCAAGGAGATACTAAAAATAAAATGCGTTAAATTTCGGTACTGTTTGAAAGTATACCTATGTTTTCTGTAATGTTTTTATTGCCCAAGAGCATTTTTTTATGATTATTATTTGGAATTTATAAACCATAAACCAAAAAGGAGAAATGCATCTTTGAATTAGAAACATTAATTAATTACAGTTAGGGGCTTTCTTTGTTAAATACACAAGTTCCATTAAACTTAAATTCGACTGTATTATTTCATTTTAAAGCAATCCCTCCCTTACCAAATAATGCAAGACAAAGAAATTTGATTGCTGTGTTTAGTGAAACTATTTATTATTGTTGTTAATGAATCTTTTGGAGTAGAAGATTTCACATCATTTTCACTTACTTTGGTTTGATAACTTACTCAACTATTTTTTATTGTTTATAAAATTGAGAAGGATTTGATGCTGATAGATATTTTTTTTCCTTCCAATGTCTTAAAGATATTTTTATGTGCTAAAAAAAAAAAAAGAGAATGGTTTGCATGTGACGAATATTCATGTAAATGAAAACTTCCATGTAATCATTTGCAATGCATTTGTTTCTTTTGTATTTATTTACTTACTTACATTTTAATTTATATTTATCTGTAGCTGTTATAAATTTTCAACTTCTTTTATTATTATTAAGGAATAGTTGCCAATTTGATTTCAAATAATATATTTATTAATTTTGAGCCTTTCTATTTCCCGATGCATACAGTTGGCTTATTACAGTTATAATTTACTATCATTTATTATAAATTCAATTAAAGAAAAGTAATTACTTTAGTTTGTTGAATATGAAACGTTGTATCTTACTGACTCTACTATAGCATTATTATATTTTATTTTTTCTATAAATATTTTGACAAATTCTAATTTTTGTATGTTATTTTAAAATGAATAATAGAAAATAAATCACATTGTATGACTAATTTAAGTTGTTTAATTATTTCATTGATTTCCTTTTTCTAAAATTTTAATACAGAATGTGAAGGAGAAAAAAGGAAACTAGTCATTCCTCCTGAACTTGGCTATGGATCTGCTGGTGCACCTCCCACTATACCAGGTGAGATTACTGATTCCTTTAAAATAAAAGTTAATCAAAAATTTATTGTTTAAGGTAATTTGTTTATTTTGATTATTTCTGTTGTACAAAGTTGTGACATTGTAAGATATCATATGTTTATTAAATGAAACAATTTAGTATAACTTTTTACTGTTAGTAGTTTTTCCCCTTATTTCCAGCGGCCTGATGGCTAACGCTCTGGCCTTTGGTATCACAGGCTTCAGGTTTGAATCCTAGTGGTGGCATGGATGTTTGTGAATGGTTTGGACTCCACTTTAAACTGTAGGTCCCTGTCTGTTTAGCTCTCATGTGCACAAGATGACCGTAGAGTGACAAAAACCTTATTTCCAAATATGGAAAAGTAAAATTTAAAAAAAAAACAAGTTTACATTTTAGTTTTTTTTTTTTTTTTAAGTGGTACAAGTCCATTTTATATTATATGGAGATATTTAAGGATTTGTATTTGAATGGTTTGAACAATATTGGTATATGCCAATAGGCTCTTTTGTTTTTAAATATTAAATTGATTTAAGTTATAATATGATCCTTTTTAAAGTATTAGTTAAAGAAATTTATACTTTTGATGACCTCAAATGGACTTACACCTCCTTTAAAGTCAACAAAAGGTGAAAATCATACATTTTTGTAATAAGGGATTTCAATTGAGTCAAACAATGTAAATAAATAGAATTAAGAATAGTTAATAGAAGAATTTGTAAAAGATTTTTTTTTTTCGACTTAGCAATAAAATTAAACTAATCATTTATAAAGTAGCTGTATGCTTTTGTGCATTCACCAAAGCAATAAAAATTTGTAGCTGTATTTATTCTGTAAATAATTGTAAATATGCTTTCTAACATTATAAAAATAAAGTTCACATTTTTCAATTCAAATTCAATTGAATTGCATTAAAATGGGCCATATAAAGTGAAGAGTATCAGTATTATTGGTATTTTTAAATTATTCATATAAAGTCGAATTTGTACATTTTATTGAAATAAATGGTTATTAAAATAATTTTGTAATGTTTCCATAACAGTTTTGTGATATTAATTTAAAGACTTTGAGAATTTTCAAGCAGTCATTATAGTTGAATAAGTTTTGTTTTTCATGATCTTCATTTAACATGAAAAAGAAAAAAATGAAGAATTGTATGTTGAACACAAGTTAAATTCTAAGAAAATTAGCAAGAGAAAAATATAATGATTTAAAAATATGAAATTTGTACTTGAGTATTGCATGCGTAATTGTCACTGTTTTACTTTATTTATTACATAATTTTTTTTTTTTTTTATAGGTGATGCTGTTCTTGTATTTGAAGTTGAATTAATTACAATTGAAAGAAAATCTGAACTTTGATAGAATATTATTTTTTTTTCAGTTAGACAAACATTTTGAGTGTGAATAAATCTAACTATTAATAGAATGTATTTTATAAAATTAAGGGATCATATATTGAATAATTTAGAAATTTGAATTGCACAATTTATTTTTTAATTTTTTTCCCCTTCGGACAATTTAAACAAATATTGGTGTTATTTTATTTTATATTTAATTGTTAAAAACCTTTTTTCTCAAAACCCATTAGAATCTTTTAGAAGCAGTTTATGCAAATCTAAATTATGTTAAATAGATTTGAGACAAAGGAGAAAGATTAAAATTTAGTGCTTGAATTGTTAAGAATATATTATTTCTTCGTATCAGAACTCTTACTTAATTACTCGAGAAAAAAAGGGAAAAATATATTTCTACGCCTTGTTATTTGAAAAAAAAGTTAGTTTTTATTTGTTTTACTTGTTGATAAAAACAAAGGAAGATATTCTTTGTTTATTAAATATTTATGTATACTTAGTCTTTTAATATATACTTAATATTCTCTATTTAAGCATTCTGTTGGATCTAAAAACATTTAAATTATTTATTAATGTTATTTTCTATCATATTAAAGATTGTAATCTTGGAAAACATTTTATAATACAATTAAAGGGATGCATATAACATAATGATAAAAAAAAAATTATTGTAATAACTTGATGTTGTCTTAAATATTAATGTGTATTTCAGTTTATATATAAAATTAATAAATTATTTAAAACTGAAGACAATGCATTAAATAGGTTATTCAATGAATCTCTATAAATTGTATAAAATTAAAAAAAGAAATCGTGAATTTTCTTTGTGGTTATAACTTAAAAGTTTGTTTTTTATACACTAGAAATTTGGAATTTATGAGAAAATTTTGTAGAACATGCATAGAATTATTTTTTATCATTATTGGTTTTTACTTTTAAAAACTTCATTTCTTATATAAAAGTAATAAGTAAATTTTTGGTATTGCAATTTAATATTAATTTGTGTAATTACTATTAACATTAAAATAATAAATTCTAATATTGTCACTAGCTGTAAGAAATATTGTAGGACAGAATTTTATTGTTAAAAAATTAAAAATGCTATTATTCCTTCTTCATTCAACACTTTTTGTGTTGAACGATGTCCAGTTGTATTTTTAATTTCAGGAAATAATTTTTTTCTTCTGTTTATTGACTATTTGAATATATTATTTTAAAATTGATTTGAATTAAATAATTTAAAATTATCAGTTTTTAACTATGATATTTTTTAATACTTCAATATATCTTGGATATTACAGAAATATTTAAAACTAATAAAAGTATTTTTGTAGAACAACAAATTTAAAATGAATTGCTCATTATAAGATTATTTTTGTAATTTTTAATTGAACTTTGTAGAATCGTTTTATTTGCATTTAATAATTAACATTCACTTTCATTATTTAAAGAATAAGGAGTGTACTTCATATTTTTTCTTCTTTTTTACAAATATATATTCAAATTGTCAAATTAGTATGGCATAGGATTTTATTTTTTTTAATAAATGGCATTCAGGTGTGTTTATTATTAATTTTTACATGCTAAAGCATTTTTATAAAATAGTTGCATGATTAAATCTGTGGAAAATAGGAAGAATTTATAATTACAAACTTATTCTGATAGAATTTACTATGAATATGTAAAATGATCTTTTACATTTTCTAAAGTACTAAATATTAATGTATTATACAAAAATGTGCATCACATATTTAATTTATATAAATTAGTCAATTAAAAAATTATTTTAAATGTCTTATTTATAATATAAAGTGTTATGGCATTATTTTGCTATGTTAATAGCACATTATTGTTGCATTTGTTTTGTATCCATCTGAAAGATTGTTTTTTTCTTAAATGTTATATTTTTACTGCGTATACGCTCAGTTTGCGATTGGATTTTTGTAATTTTCAAAATAAACATTCCTTTGTGAATTAAATGTGCTTTCTGCATTATTTGTTGATAGATTATTAAATTTAAATTAATCATACTTATCTTTTAATGTTAGGTAAATGAAAATTTTGTAGAGGTTTATTGCTCTTATTTGGGGTTTATAAAAAAAAAATATAGTTAGCAATTTTAAAATTGTGATGATTTAAAAAAAAAAATGGAACAAATTGTGACAAATGATATTTTTGAAATATGTCTTTAAAAAAAAAAAAATTTTCAAACTCCACTTTTGTCTTTCATGCGAATGTATACAGTTAGCAATATTTACTTACAAGTAGTACATATTTAAACATTTGGAAAAAAAATACTGTATATGAAGTATATATCATAAAAAATATTAGTTTGCGCTAATACAGGTTAATATATTTTCAAATATAATTTAAAGCCCTTCTGAGTAATTGTTAGGAGCAGTTTTATGAATGTGAATTAAACATTTTAAATTTTAGTGTTTTTCTCAGAATAACAGCTGGTCAATATTTCAAATTCTTACTCATTACGAATTTTAGTTTGAAATTACTATTATAAAAAATATGTAATTTTTAAAGGGGAAAGCTCTGACTTTTGTAATGTACAGATTTGTTCTGTTTCATAGGGTGTCCATACTTTTTTTTTAAGCTTTAATGCATAATCTGAATACAGATCATGCAGAATGGTAAACATCCAGTTTAATAGTAGAAATTGATGCATAAATTACGATCAGGTTGACTTTTGCAAAATGCTCAGCTGCTTTGAAAAAAAAAGTTTAATAGTTAATGTGAAATGGTTTTCATTAATTTTTTTAATATTGTGATCATCTACAATTTTAGTTATTAAAAATATTAAATTTCTACTTCAATTAAAATGCCTCCTAAATGACATTTCCACCCCTATGAAGCTACACTTTTTTAATGCATCAACTTGGTTGCCTTTCTCGGTTAATTTTATATATTTTCCATTAGCCTGATGCAATAAAAAAAAACCAAATATTGGTAAATAAAGCATGTTTCTATTTCTTTTAATTTATATTTTTTAATAAAAAAAAAATTTTTTAATGAAATGAGTTATTCATTTTTTAAAAAATTAGTTGTTTTATTTCCAAAATTGTTTGTATTGCAATTGACCCAACTTTCGTCTTGAAAAAAAAAGTATCAAAACATACACCACAAAAATATTGAACTTTGGTAAATTTTTGAAGAAAAACGAGGTCATGACTTATATACTGTGATTGTCTTAAATTGATTATTGTTAAATTGGCATTGATAATGTTACTTCAAAAACTTCTTGCTTGACAAAATAATTGGCATCTAAAACGACGTCTATTGGATATATTTGAATTCATAAGGATGACATAAATGTCAATATTTGTCTAATTTATCCATGTTGAATAAAAATTAGCATATATTTGAAAGAAAATCATACATAGTAAAGCTATAGAAATTTAATATTTTAGTAGAAGCATTTATTTAATGTAAAATGGGCACTGAACGTGTGATATAGACTTCAATGTTTATAAAAAGTTGGAAATAATACGAATTCAATTTAATATTTGCAAAACCTGAATGACTATTAAGATTTTTTTTTTTTTTTTTTTAATTTTTATTAAAATATTCTTGTTTTGTGATTTTACATCCATGAAACATTTTTATAATGAATTATTTTTTTTCGAAAATTTACAAGAAATCTATTTTTAATTATACTTTTTATTCTATTTAGTAATTAATTAAGGGGAATTTTATGTATTTAAAAATTCATTATAAAATACTTAAATTTCTATAATCTTCATATATATATGTTATTATCATGTGTGAACAAGATGTCCTGATTAGAAGTCTGTGACATCTCTACAAAGTGAAACTATAAAATAAAAAATAAGAATATAAGTTATTATTTAAAGCAAACTAATCTCCTCATACAACACAAACTTTCATTTCAAGAGCTTTAATTTAAAATAAAAGCTGATTTTCACTTGATTTTATTTATCGTGTTTTTAAGACTGGCAGGAAATATGTGTTGCTACATATGATGATAGACTAATATTAGTAGAGCTCTGTTTTTCATTTTGAATTGTCTTACTTTCAAAATATAAATAGATTATTGTTTCAATATCATCAAAATAGTGTCTAAGGATTAGTTTATGTTATTAAAAGTAAATTTAATCATCACTTCTCTGTCTGAATTTTTTTAGTGCTTCTTCATAAGGTTATTAAATTTTTTGTTATATTAATGTCTATTGAATTTGATAGTTTTAGTGGGGATTCTGCACTATTTAGGGTTCCTATTTCAGCCAAGTTTTTATTTGAATGAAGTGGTAAATGGAAGCGCTAATCACTATATAAGAACAGTTAGTTTTCCTTATTTTTTTTGTCCACAATGCTCTACGATCGTGTTACACCGGGACCACGGTTTTTTGTACAAACATTTGAAACCTATGGTACCGAGCGCCAGAGCGAGCCAGAGATTTGATGAAAACCACAAGAGAAAATAATCGCCAAGCAAACAATCGGAACTCTAAAAATGAACCGCCCAGGGTGTTTAGCATTTTCCAGGAGAATGAAATCGTACCTCGTAAGATTATAGATTTCATCAATCGGAATTTGTTAGATGGGCGTAAAAATTTTCTACAAACTTCAGCATAAAATTTTAAATACTGGACAGGCATACGGAGTGAAGAAAAGATCTCACTATTGTAAATCAAAAATCTTTTCATACATGTATACATCTTTAGAAAAGCAATGGTTGTTAAAATTCCAAAACAAAAACATGATTGCTTTAATTTAAACATTTAATTTTTTGCAATAATTGCTGCTTGAGATTAAAAATGTATTTGAAATCAAGCAGATATTTTTTCTATTAATAAGTATTATTGTGCCATTAAATATTTAAATGCAAACATTTCTTTCAACAATACATCTTGAGATATAAGATTACATTCTTGCAACTTAAAAATTTAAATGATTAAATACTAAATCATTGAAGATACATATTAGAGCATAAATAATTAATAAAAACATTATTTATTTTAAATATTTCAAAATGAAATTTTTATTTTTTTTTTCTTGTTAATGTCCAAAAAATGGCATCAAATTGAACTGAAGTAATGAAAGTAGTAGCCGCTTAGAAATCGCATTATATTTTCAATTTTACTGTGAAAAAAGTGCCAGGCAAGTTTTGACAATGACTTCGTATGTATATTTTCTTTTACTCTATTAGAAGTTTATTAAATAGTGATTGATATTATTTTTAAAACTTGATGTTTAATTTCATCGTCACGTTTTTGAAATGGATCAAATATCCAATGTCTCCCAAAAAGTGTTTGCATACGTACGAATTTCAGTGAAATATTGTTTTATCATTCTCATTTTGAAATAATATCAAAGTTTTCGTAGCAAGACTAAGTATGATATTTTAGTACTTAGTAAGATATCGATGTAAATCTTTATTTATTTTTTTATAATCAACAAGTCATTGCAGTTTAACTCGCAGTAAAGTTTTTAAATTGTCAAACATGGTACTTTTTAAATATTAAATCGTGCATTTTCCAAAATTAGAGTTATATTTTCGAAAAGAACTGCAGATAGCACTATTCGGAAAATCATCATGTTGCTTCATTGTTTTATTGAAGAAAAAAATTGTTGTTTTTCGATCTTTATTTCTTTAAAGCCATCTTTTGTGTAATTTCAAATTATGTTAAGGCATTCAAAATGTATGAAATAAAAAAAAAGATTGAAATATAAATTGTGACATTATGTTTAAAAATATCAAAAATAGAAAAGAATCATATAATAGCCAAACTAAGTATAACCATTTCAAACTGTTTCAGTAACTAATAACATGCAATAATGGCAAATTCATTTGTTAACAAAACATTTTTGCGTTAATATATTATCTTACTTTTGCCAAGTTTAAGGTATTTATATAAAAATAGATTAAAATTATACATGATTTCGATTATTTAATTTTAAGAAATGAAACACTCATACTTGTATAAAGTATGAGTATTTCAGAATTCAGTGTTATGAAGTTTCAACAATTTTTGAATTCACATAGATGTTGATTACATATTACTGATTCACATACTTGTATAACTTTTGAAAATAAAAGCTATTCTTTACTTTCTTAAACATTTATGAGAATTTTCCTCCTCTTGTTACTAATAATATAATTATTGTTGGTAATACATTAATTTAATAGTTCTTCCTGCATACAGTCACATATTCATCATTTCAGACTTTTAAACAATTATAATTATTCAAGTGTTGCATATTATTTAGCCTCCTAATCCTTTTTATTTCATATATTTCAATAGCTAGCTGTGACACTTTTAAATAGTCCAGTTTAATTAATCCACAACGCATATGACTGAACTTTAACCAAAAGTATTCATTATAAAATTGCATATTTTTTTTTTTTAAATACTGCTTTTAATTCACAATCATTGTTTTTACTTAGTAGCATTCTCTTGTTATTAAAAATTTCTAAGATGCTGCAAATAAACATATATATTTATAGGCTTCATTGCTGATATAATGGGAAGTCACTATCACATTTAAAAATGAGGTTAATCGTTAACTAGCCTTAAAAATTGCCATAATTAGAGTCACTTTCAGTGATGATCACCTTTTGACAATTGCTAATTTGGTGTGAAACTGAGGTTTGGCAGAGGGACATCAAATATTGAAGAATCACATATATAATTAAACTGTGAAAATTATTTTGTTTTAAACAATTATATTGCCTGTCAAAAATTAAATCTGTAGAAGTCAGTAAATTTGTTGAAAAGATTTTGAAAAATTTAACTGCTTAGTTAAAATTTTATGCTTTGCCCATAAGAGAAATACAATTAATACAGCACAAATTGCCATTTTAGATTAAAAATATAATTGCATTGAAACATTAGCTATTTTAATATTAAAACATAAAATCAAAAGGCATACACATGAAAAAGTCATTAGAATTTACTCATCCACTGTGAATATACGAGATTTTCCCACAAAGAAAGATGGTCACCAAAGTCTTGTTTTGGGGCAAAATTTGTGAATGCCAAAGGTAATAAATAATTCAACATGTCCTGTTCCTCCTAGACTTATTGAGGTCTGGTGGCAGAGTGGCTAGTGCTCTGGCGCTCAAGACCACAGGTTTTGGGTTTAAGTCGGCGTTGCCATGGATGTTTGTAGTGGTTCGAAATCCACTTTAAACTGTAGGTCCCGATCTGTTTAGCCTAACGTGGTCACAAGATGGCCGTAGAGCTACAAAACAAACCCAAACCCTAGGCTTATTTTTATGACTGCCTACCCAGCAGGACAGCTTTTGTATGGCATGCTGTCAAGTGACCATTCACTTATTTCTCACTCTATTCTGATTATATTGTGTGCTTATTTTATTGCTTGGAAGTTTTCTTATTCTTCTCTAAGGTTTTATCTAACTATAATTGTTAAACTATGATATATACTTCTTTAAATATATTTTGTTTTATAATGCATCATTATTTATTTAATTATTTTTTATTAATATTAGTTAAATTTGTTCTAATAATTTTATGTAATCCTTTATCTGCTGCTGAAAACTAATTTCAAAAATACTAATAATTCTTAATCTCCTACATGTTATTAAAATTTATTGTGCTTTATTTATGCATTTAATTTGTAGAATGCATCCTGCACATAATTGTTTTTTCATGACCTTGATCCTTTCTGCAGATTAAAGGGTTTTATTACATTTATGTAAGAAATGGAGGATTCTCTGATGCAGAGTTCTCCTTCGTCAAATTAGCAATGGTTCATCAATTTAAGTAGCCTGTACCGCAAACTTTTTTTTTATGATGATCTTATGATTGTGCATGCCTTAGACCAGTGTGCTTATCCAAGTGGGGTTTTTGCTTGTGAATTTTTGGATTATTGTCATATATATAATATTTAATTTGCATTTTTGCTATTCTTCACTTTGAAACAATATGAATGAACAGAATGAATGTGAGTGATGTAGAAGAAGGAAAAAGACCAACCTGAAGTAGAAATAATTTCTCATCCATCCCCACATCAGAGTCTCGAAGAAAACAGAAAGAGTGGAACTTAAACAACTTGATGAAATACATTATATGAGGGGGAAGAGGAAAAATTGCAAACATTTCAATCAGTTTCTTATATAAAGACTGCTTTATATATGGATAGTTACTATTGATTGATTTTGTTGGAAATAGTAGTAAAAGAAAAAATAAAAGATGATGATAATGAAATTCCTTCAAAAAATATATTGTATGTCTTCACTAACTCGTTAGCTTAACTATCATTAATATATTTGTGTAGATTGAGACCATTTTTCCTATCTTTATATGTCATTCAAGAAGACCAAAACGTTTGGACAATCCTCTAAATTAATTTAATTAGCTTGTGAAAAGAATTTTAAAAAACTCTTGAAAAAAGATATTAAATTTAAATATATAATTGCTTAACATTCTATTAATCATTTTTAATTATTTGAAAGTTTTAAATGATTACACCAATGAGGTAAAACAGCTACAGAAAAGCATGTTAATATAAATTTGCTTCATTTTCAAGTGGATAAAAAAATCTATTTGTTACATAATTAACCAGTTAATTGATATAAAATTTTTCAATAAAATAAGAATTAAATAGAATTTTATTGATGGCAACTATTTATTCCATCAAATCTTTTAAAATTCATAGTTGTGAAAATATAATAATTAAATTTCTTAATTTATTTCCTATATATTTATATACATAAGAATTCATTATTATTATTTTTGTACTGTTATATTAGTATATGCAGGAACTATTCTCTTTCTGTTTCATTACTTGCTATCTTGTTATATCAATCATCTAAATGATAATGATCATCTAATTTTAATTGTTTCCAATTTCAGATTATTACAGAAGCCTAAAAGTGATATGACGCCAGAAGAGCTGGCTAAAAGAGAAGAGGAGGAATTCAACACGGGTCCTCTTTCTGTTCTCACCCAATCAGTAAAAAACAATACACAAGTCCTAATCAACTGTAGAAATAATAAAAAAATATTAGGCAGAGTGAAGGCTTTTGATAGGTAAATCGCTTTTTATCTATGTAGAAAATTTAATACATTCATGTGATATTAATTTTTTATGCATTGATTAAATACATAATAAGTCACACAAACATGCATTATACATTTAGAGTGTATCTCAATGTTATCAAAATTCTATTATTTTAAATAAGTCAATTTTTTTAAAACTTTTAAGACATTGATTTAAATTTAAAAATTAAATCTTCCTACAAGGTTTGTCTTAAGGCTTAAGATTTTCCCAAGCTAATTTGCAGAAAATTTTTTCTTTCATTAGCAAACAAAAAATGAATCAAGATAATAAATATGTATATAGATATTTTTAAAATTGGAACATCTCATTCATTTTCTGATCAGTTTGTTTCACTCAAGAGAGGACTCATAAATAAGGTTATTTTAGGTTTTCTTCTGTAATGTGTTATTGTGGTAGAACACCAAACTTAAGAGATTTTAACTCTTTTATACAAGTTATTTTTCACAATATAAATTTTTGCATGCCAGGTATAATAGCAACTGGGTTGCAGTGATGAAACTTGTCTCTTTCAGTTACCAAAAGGCACCACCCTGCAAATTTTAGACTTTTGAGTGGATATGACTTTTTACAAGGACACTTTTTGCTGTATCAGCATGGCCAATATTCCTGACTGTCCTGCTTACTGTTTTATAAAAGGGCTTATTTTACAGGGCTGCCAGAAACCTCATAGCCGATATGTCCTCTGCCCTACTGGGGGGGGGGGGGAGTTTTTGCATACTAGTTAAATTTGTTGGGATGCAATTCTTGAAATATTGCAGTCTATCAGGATGGCCAGTGGCTAGCGCTCGGTACCACAGGTTTCAGGTTCGAATCCCGTCGGGTGCCATGGGTGTTTGTAGTGGTTCCGAATCCACTTTAAGCTGTAGGTGCCGATCTCACATGACTGTAAGAGAATTATGGAGCACAATCAGACTTCTTCTCACCCACATTATTCCCAAAATGTAAGTAGACAACTCAGCTCTAGGCACAGTGATGTGGTGTAGTAGTAGTAGTCTATCAGCATACCATAGATTTTAGTAAATTAAGGTTTGAATATATTAAATGAATTAGTGTTAAATAAAGAAAAAGTATAAAAAATCTTCAGTTTTGAGGGTTATTTTAAGTATTGGTTAGATTAAAAATCATTGTTTGTTTGATATATATATAAAATTTTTATCTTTCATTCAATATGTAATACTTTTCTTTTTGAAGTGGAATAATAAGAATTTAATCTGTTTTCGTTAAAATTCACAAATTTTTATTTTTGATTTTGTAAACAGTTGAAATTGATGTTCATGTTATATTTATAATTTAAATTATAAAAAATTTCGGTTTTAATCTTTTGCCATCTTAAGTATGTTTATTTTTCCGGTGGAATTGTTTTCTTCGAAACTGATACTGTATATATATATATATATATTCCTTTGTTATTCTATTTGTTAATGTTTTCATTTTAAATTATATTATATGCAGATTTTTTTTTTTAAAGAATTTTTATAAATCACAAACAACAATTCAAATATTATTTTCTTTCCTAAATTCTGAAAATAGTTTTATCATAGTGTTATTGCAAAGAGAATAGCACAGTACTGGGTAAAAAAAAATCCTTCTGCAATATTTATTAATATCACCAGCTAAATCATCAACTAAACACAGGATACAGTTTGCTATGGGTTTTAAATTGTTGGTCGCGCCTTAACATAATATACCAATTATAAAAATTGTAGAAGATAGTAGTTATTGCTATTCTTTTTAAATAGTACATCTAATAAAACATTATATAAGAATACAAATGCTTGAGACATGAAATTTTAGGCCAGCACTGTAAATATATTAAAATTTCTGCAGAAAATTTAATATCTAGTCTTTCATTTAAATATTTATTTCAATAATTTCTTCGGCTAGTTAAAAAAAAAAAAAAAAAGACATGTATTACTGTTTAGTATACATTATATCTAAACTCAATTTATAAAACTGTTGTTTAACAGGATTAAGGTAAATTGCTTTATTTGTTAATAGTATAAATTCTGATGGAAGTTATTGTCTTGTTAGATAATTATTAAATTAGCCGGTGTAGATTTATTTTTAAGTATTATTTTAGAGTTAATACTTTCATTATCATTCTTTAATTTGATTTTGTTCCATTTTAGACATTGTAACATGGTATTGGAAAATGTTAAAGAAATGTGGACAGAAGTTCCCAGGACAGACAAGGGTAAAAAGAGAGTCAAACCTGTTAATAAGGATCGATACATCTCAAAAATGTTTCTTAGGGGTGATTCTGTGATTATGGTTTTGAGGAACCCACTTCCAATCCAAAAACCATGAGCATGTTTAATTTTCCATTTTCTATTCAGTTGTAAAAAAATACCATTTTCATATTTGATTTAATAAAGAATTTATAATTGAATTTATTATTTGTATTAACTTGAGATGTATCATTAAATATGTCTTCAGATTTATCTAATCCTAACACAAACTTGTAGCCATCTTATGCAAGTTCACTGATTTTTTCTTTTTTAATGCTCCAGTGAACAAGATTAAGTATGTCTTTTGTAGATGTTTTAAAAATTTGATGTATTTGAAAATTTTCTCCTTTACTCATTGCTGTTACAAACATACATCGCCATACCGGACTTGTCAAAAATTCTTCTAGCAGATTATTATTCCTTTCGGTGCATTTATCCATGGGGCAATCCTCATTGCACTGTTATTATAATAACCCTTGTTTCTCCATCTTGCTGAGAATTTTTGTAATAATTTTTGAAATTTTCTGAATTTGAAGCTTCTATATTACATGTATATAGATAAACACAAAATGTAGAGGTTGTTTGTACATTTTCGTAACAATTTTGAACACGTAATATATATATATATATATATTAGGCACATAATTTATAAACAAAGATAATTTTATTTTTATTAATAAGCAGAGGTAGTTTTATTTTGCAACATGGTTAGTAATAACCTCTTTGTTAAAATATATTGCAACTTAATTTCCCACAATAAAAGGCTTTTAAAAGTCCAAAAGCATAAATAATTTTTCAAATTAAATGATTATTAATTGGTGACATTTTTAAGTGATTCAATTTTGATTGACTCATTATTTTAATAATGAATCAATATTTTTTAAGGTTTTTATCATAACGAATTCTGCAAATATTTATGGTATTTTATAAATAGACTTTTCCTTTTTTAATAATACAATTATTATAAAATGGACAAATTCTTCATACAAGGTGACACAATAATCCATAGAAGACACTTGAATGAGATGCACTTAAATCAAATAGTCTCAATTTTGGTTTCACTTTTAATTTTTTTTTTCTAAATATGGAGCAATACATTAAAGTCCACATTCACACCAACACATTGAACAGGGAGATGCGAAACGTTGGCCAAACACAAGCCTCTGTAGTAACTCATTGGGGTTTGTCATTGGCTGCATGTCTCACAGCTCGATGATTTGGTGTAAATCTAGCTGTAGAGGTTTAACTGGTAACCATATTCTAATGAAACTTAACATATTGAAGATTGTTTAGGTAAAGTGATACAATGTCGTCTTTCAAAATAAGTGTTAAATATATTCCGATAGTAATCAGAGTTAATTTTGACATTTTCGTTATAAGTTTTATTTAAAAGAGAATTCAGTAATAATCATGAAACTTTTAGCAAAATTTCCATCTCTGAATTAATATGTTTAATTTTTTCCCATAATAAATCTATCTTTTTCTGTTGAAATTGGATAACTATACACAATCCTCATAAATTGAACTACATATTTCAATTTTTCATTTGCCAATTTATTTTTATACAACAATGTAAAATAACAGCATTAGCTGGTGAACATAATGTTTATTTATTCACTTGAAATCGAATTTTATAATTTTGTTTACAGTTTCTATATATATGTATAAATATTTTGCTATAGCTGTTTGTCGGATCTGGATACACATGCTCTACCCATTTTTAACACTCAAATATAATTTTTGAAGATTCTTTTTACTTTTTTATTAATTATGTCACTTATCTTAAACATTAAAATGTTAAAGTCGTGCCTTTTACATCTTTTTTTTTATGGTCGGATAAAAGTATTTCTCTTCATAAAGAGTAAAAATAATGAGCATAATATTCAATATATAGTTTTATTTATATGCGACATATTAACGCAAATGATAATGAATTCCTATGTCAAAGTAATGCCATTCATAGTTTTTTATTCATTTGAATTTGATTGATAGAGAAAATCAAAATCATTACAAAATTGTTTGAACATATTCAGTATTTGACTATTCACTTGGTTACTACAGAAATCATACCAAATACTAAAACATCTTACTAAATTGATGTGATTTCATGTTGAAAAAATCTTAAGTTTCGGATGGCTTTTTTTTTTTCATTACTGAAAGAGAGATTTGTAGCACCAGCGATTCAAACATGTAAAAAATTGTATACCCACCAATTTTATGAAAAATTCTCATTACTTTTCAAATTACAAAGAAGAAAAAGAAAAGGCCCATATCAATAAAATAGTTTCATTCAATAACTGAATATATTGCCATCAGTTTGATTACTAAGATAAAAGCAAGCAAATTTTTCTAGATTTCATTGAAAAACATTTGTAAGCAAGAAAAATAATTCACATTGTTTGTTTAAATAATTGCACATCTTTATTACTTTAAGGCAATTATACCATTTAGAATCAATAAAATCTGTAATGACACCTCTTTTGAGCGATAAATGTTAAAATTATATCATTCTTTTTTAAGGCATCTTAAATTTTTGAAACCCAGACATTAAACAGTTAACTATGAAGATTGCTATTTGTCTTTCAACTTCATCAAATTAACTAATGAGTTATAATTGAATGCAACTCTACTAAATATTGGTTTAAATTTATGTACTCTAAATAGTAAAAGTTGTCAGAAGTAAAAAAAGTCTTAATTTCCTTTTTTTGCATGAGTTAACTGATGAAAGTAAAGAGATTTTTGCATGATTGCAGTTTAAGGAAAATCTGTTATAAATAAAAGTTATGAGAATTTTAGCCTAATAACTGTTTTTTAAAATTTTTTAGAAAGAAATTGAATAAAAGATTAATTATTTTGTATTGATAAGATAATTTTTAATTAAAAATAATTCAAATATGAAAACTGGGTTAAGTAGAATTAATAAAGGTAATAATATTCAAATTGGCATATGATTATTAATTGGGGGGTATTTTTTTTTTTAAAGGACTTGGAAAATAATTTATAAATGATTCACTTTTTATTAATTCATTATTTTAATAATAAATTAATATTTTTATCATAACAAATCCTACAAATATTTTCTAAGTAGACTTTTCGTTTTGTAATAATGATGTGGTTATTTTATTCACTTAAAATATTCTTATTAATGTTTTATAGTTTGTTCATATGAAATATATAGTTGTTCTGATGACATTCAAAGTTTTTCAATAATTTTTATCTGTTTACCTTTATAGATATTTTTTTAATCTATGTATTTATTGCTTTCTTAATTATTATTCATATCATGTGGGCTTTTTTTTTATATTTCTAATTGAATAGTTTTACTTATTTTTGAATAATACTTAAATTGTTTCTTAGATTTCATGATATGAAATAAATAAATTCACTTAAAAATATATATTATACAAAATTTTATTTTGAAACCTTTTAAATTCTAATTTTATATAGTTTCCTCAGCAGTATGTTCTATACAAAAAAAATCCTTTACTTTCTAATTTAATCTGCATTACACATGTCTGCTAGTAGAAATTAGAATATAATATATTTTATGTATATAAGAAAAGATTTTTTTAATTTAATATTGGATAGATGCAGTACAATAGGTTTAAAATCATGAAGGAAATATACATTTTTATTGTAAAAAGTAAAATTTATTTTATTTTAAGACTGAATAAGCCTTGAACTAACCTTAATAACTGAATAAGCCTTGAATTTTTAATTACACTAACTAATAAGTCTCTTTACAATCATGCATTGTAAAAAGAGACTTATTAGTTAGTGTAATTAAATCCTTAAGCCACCATGATTCTTTATCATATTTTAGGAAAAAAAGACACCTCTAAGGGGGATTACAGCTAGTTCTAGGGGTATTTGTACCAAATTGTAATGACATCTAAGACCAAAATTGATTCACTAAATTGGCATTTTAATTGAAAACTGGTCAAAAAGTTTCATAGCCTATGAACAATGCTAAAAGTTCTAAGGGATGCAATGTTTTATTATATTCCTTAGAGCAATATTTTATATATCAATAAAAATGAAAATCTCAATGTAAATCATATTAAATTTAAAAAACTATTTATTTGTTTATTTTGTTAATAAAAAAAATTTCATGTTTGATTAAAATAAAATGCATGTAATAATTATGTAAGCCATGCGTATAAAAAAATAAAAGAAGTAAATGTTTGTATTTCTTAGACTAACTTGAAATCTATCATACAAAAAAAATTTTTTTACTGTTCTATTTAATCAAACTCATGACAAAATTCTAAAAATGATTCTTGATCAATTTATCATTTATTAAGTTCTTATGGCTATAATTGAATGTTAATGCGAAAAGTGATCGATTGAATCCTAATTCTTCCTGTATGCTAGTTGTGCATTATATCACACAGTCAGGCAATTTATAAATTTGCATGCGAAATTTAAGCATATATGAGTAGATATAACACACATACATGCATATATATATATATAGGACCTAAACTATATAAAAACGAACAAAAATAATTTGTTTGTGTGGGACGGATATCACATGAGTAGTCTACTCATGGATGGAGGGAAAAGGACAGCTTCTGTTGTGATGGAAATCCCATGAGTAGAGTCTGAAGAAGGAGGACTTTTCGGGGGAATTTTTTTTCTCCACATTTGCATATAGTATGGAAGAAACCTGGAAAAACTCCCACCAGGTAGTCCGACTAATGAGGCAAGATGCTGAACATCATAAAAAGCCACTCAAATCTCCTCATTTATTTTGAAACAATGTTTACTACAAAGCCACCAGTGGATTGAACTTCAGCCCTAAAGCTCACCAGCGGCGCACGTTGCCACAGAACCTCGAGTTGGGCACAAAATATTCTAAAAGAGAATGGACAATGAACTTTTAGAACAATCAGTCCTTGTTATTGACTCCAAAAAATTCTCTTTGCAATAAGTGCGTTTTAGAAAAAGTATATTCGACAGCGATTGTGACTACGTGCATAGGCATTCACATCCATAGTCAATTTACTAGGTGGGAGTTTTGCAGATTTTCTGTCGTATGACATGCAAATGAGTATTAGTTTCCTCTAAAAGTCTTCCTGGAAGGTAATGTCCTCCGATTATTTTCCGTGGATGGGCTGCTCGTGTATGCGTAAGTTTTATGCATCTCAATGGTCAATTTACTAGGTGGGAGTTTTACAGATTTTATCTCACACGACATGCAAATGAGTATCAGTTTCCTCTAAAAGTTTTCTTGGAAGGTAATGTCTTCCAATTGTTTTCCGTGGATGGGCTGCTCGTATATGCGTAAGTGGGATAAAATGGCTGCTGATGTGCCGCAAAAAGATAAATATGATTGGATGCCACTGTGTCGAATTTATATATATTTTATGTTGATATTCGCCTAATGGAGATAAAAATTGATCATTTTTTATTTATACTGATATTTAATAAAATGGTTTGTTGTTTCTTATCCCACTTGTCGTCAGCAACATCTAAACCAAGTCCATGAACCCGTGAGAAAAATCTGAGGGGCCAAGTAGTTAGCGCTCTGGTACTCGATACCACAGGTTTCAGGTTCGAGTCCCGCGGTGGCACGGATATTTGTAATGGTTCGAAACCACTTTAAACTGTAGGTCCCTGTCTGTTTAGCCCAAAAGTGTGCACAAAATGACCGTAGAGCGACAAACCAAAACCGTGAGAAAAACTGAGGAATCATGATAAAGGGTAAAATATGAAGTTTCATTTGTCCTTGACCTTGGGCACAAAGACGTGGGGCACCCAAAGGAAGAAGTCTGACTTTGCCCCACCCGGTTATACCCCCAGATACTCATTTTAGTCGCCTTTACGACATGCATGGGCTACAGTGAGGCTATTCTAAAACGGACCCACACGGATGATTTAATAAAATTTAAATAATAATAGTTTTCTTTTTAATAAAACTAAGAAAATTTAATTTGTTCAATAAAAATCGATAAACGTAGAGGAAATATTTAGTCCAAGGACAAATAATACATTGACATTTTATGTTACTTCAGACAAGTAAAAATAATGTTTGCAATTAATCTTACATTATGGCAAATCATATTACGATTAAAAAAAAGAAAAAAAAAAATATCTCTGACTTATAGAATGTTTTTCATGGAAACGAAATTAGTTTGCTTAAATAGTTTCTTCTTATTTTCTCATGTCTTATTTCCATCGATTTTTTTTTTTTATTATCTATCTATGAGAGAGGATAGGAGAAAAATGGATATTTCCCGAAAAACGCAAGGATATATTGTTAAAAAAAAAAGTTTTTATTCATGTTCACAAGAAGATTAAGGTCGACCTTTTTTTTTTTCGGATCGATAAAGTACTGTTTCTTTTTGAATAGAAAAATTACTTTTCCAACATTTTTAGTAAATCTAAGATTCCCGAAACTTCTTCGATACAATAACCTGTCATTTTTTGGGGGAAATTAAAAAAAATATTTATATATTAAATTTTTCGTGAGAATGAAAACTTTTCCAATAATAGAATTTTTAAAGGAAAAGAATTTTTTAATAAACTTAAGAATTATTTTTCGGAATATGAAAACTTTTTTAATTTTTAAAAGAAATTTTTTAATAAACTTAAGAATGCTTAATAAGGCAAAAATAAATAAATAAATTGGTAATTTTAATATTGTAGAAAACACATGGGAGCCTGATTGCCGAATGACTAGCTCTCGGTACCACAGGTTTCGAGTTCCAGTCCCGGTGGTGCCATGGATGTTTGTAGTGGTTCGGAATCAAT
This sequence comes from Caerostris extrusa, assembly GCA_021605095.1. Lineage (NCBI taxonomy): Eukaryota > Metazoa > Arthropoda > Arachnida > Araneae > Araneidae > Caerostris > Caerostris extrusa. Next base: position 77,659 of record BPLR01018780.1, read on the forward strand.
TTTAAACTGCAAGCCCCGGTCTAACATGATTGTAGAGCATAGGTCATGTGTCGGAATCTGCCAGTAGATAGATGGCCTGTAGTGCCGGGGAGTTTGTTAGTTAGAAAGTACATGAGTTTTGACTTTTCTTTAAGAAATTTCAAAGGTCAGATAATTTTATTTCAATTAAATTTCAAAAATAGCTTTTTGTGAAAAATCTAGAATGGTGTGGGAGGTCACATTATCGCACCAAACAATATTTGAAAGTTAGTAATCAATGTGGGCTAGATTACAACAGATAGTTGGGGTGGGGGGGTTGACTTTTCGCACATTAAAGCAACTTTTTATTTAATTGTTATAATTTAAAAATTTTTAAATTTAAAAAGAAAAACTTAAATAAATTCACGTGCAAAGATTAGTTTTTATAAAAAAATTGAATTTTATTAATTTTTTTTTTTCCAAACTATAATTTTATCTCTAAACAAATAAAAAAAATCAGTCAAACAATTTTCCACGTTAAACAAGTATTTCTGAAAGAATGCTTTCTAGGTGCAGCATGTGCTATTCCAGAGAAATATCTGTCCAGAAATAAAAACAAATATAGTTACTATTTTTTGTGTTTTCTAGTACAAAAACAGCTTTTATTATAAACAACTAACTTTTCTGGCGGCTTTTTCAATTCCTTCTATTAGCTCACACTCTCCCTATATATATCTTGTTCAAATTTTTAATCGTTAATAAAATACTCTCATTCATCCAGTCAAGTTCAAATACATTTTTTTTAACTTGTAGGGGATGACACTGGATGTTAATAACGTTTTTTCAAATATTAATTCAGTAATTAAATTTAATTCATTAATTTTAGTTTTTTTTTAGATTTAAGTTGCATATATCTACCAATAGATGGCGCTAGATAAACTTAAAAAAAATGAATGAAAATTATTTATAAAGGACTTTCTACATTATAGTGAAAAAAAAAGTAGGAATTGACTTTAAAAAAATACAAAATTTATTGATTACACAAAATTTATTGATAAAATATAAACGCCAAATATTTAGAAAATTAAGTTTTACATTTATTTACAGCCAAAAAAAAAAAAAAAATGAATAAATTTCTTTTGAAAATCATTGGATGATAATGGCCTTTTTTTTCCCCCTTCGCTTCAACAGTATAGAGTAAAGATTATTGACAAAATTCACCAAGCTAAAATCGCATATGTTTGCCTTAAACTCAAACCCCCATGCATGCTCTATTATATTATTACTCGATGGAAAATAGTTATCTTCAGTATATTATAATTGTTTTCTTGTGATTTTCGAGTTCATATTTGATCACCTGTTTCCCACCCTATCGTTCTAAATTTTTGCTTTTTTGATCTGCTTCTACAGTACTTGCCGTTTATCTGTAGACGTTTATATTCTTATGATATTCAGTTATTGCGCACTTATAATTTTTATTTTCAATAATTTTTTTTGGACTAATTTTTTAAATTGAATTATTGCATAGCGAAGGCTGTTTTATGCCCTTGTTTTACCGATGGATCGCGCTTCTGATCAAATCTCTTAAATTTTTGTCTTATATTATTACAATACTATGTAACAATAACATTCGCTATACAAAAATCCTGAAGTGCCTTCCGGTCAGATCCCTCAAAAATTTAATTTTATTCTTTTTTGGGCTTTACAGTTGATTGTAATTTTTTGTTCATTATCGTAGTGTCGCGTTTATTTTAATAGCATTCCGTTAAAATGAAATAAAGCAGCATTCGTGAACTTAAACCTCAAAGCAACTAACTAGTCAAGTCAAAAACTGCCCATTATATTTTCCATTAAATCTATAAATGTTTCAGAGCAGATCTACGGATCTAAAGGATGCATACCTGGCACTGTTGCGCCTGCCTCACCGTACAGGATGTTCATAAATTGTTTTGGGAAAACAAAAAGGATTATAGTACAATAATGCTTCATATTGAACCCAGGATCGCATTCTATTCTGAGTGTCCGAAAACAGTCACTTCAAAGCATCTCTTACAAGTATAACTTGCAGCTGATTGGCTCATTAACAGAAAGCCCAATCGAAGCTTCTAAAAAGTTAAAGTTGCCCATTCAAACTTTATTCAAAAGTGTCACATTCCTTCCGGCTATGGCTGTGGCACAAGAAATCTTTGGTATACGAAATTCTTATGCACTCCATGGTAGATCTCGTCAAGAAAATCGTTGTAGCAGCGGACAATAAAATAACACAAGGAATTTTATAGAGAAGATGAGCCTTTGTTCTCTTCTTCGATGTCAATTGTGCAACAGCACCCTTGGCGAACTGTTTAGAAGTATTTATCAATGCGAGCAATTATTTACACATGAAAGGAAACAAGTCTCTTGTCAAATTCAAAATTAATGGCATTCACCTTCGGTCTGTTTTGACAGTAATCACCGCGATTCTAGGAAGTAGAAAAGATGATAGTAGTGAAGAAAAAAAAAACATTAATTTTATTGTTGTCTTATTCTTCTTCATACATATATATTTCCAACCCACATAAACTTAGAACCTTATTTATTTGATCCCTCTATCATTTTATTAGTGTAGTAGTTTAGTACATCTTTTCAGTCAGCTGCAAATAAATGGTTCCTTGCAATAGTTCCATTACTTTGCATATCATTATCTGATACATAATTATTTGTTATGTATACTGAAAATAATTTTTAAGAAAATTTACTAATTTTGAGGGCATTTAATCGTATTTTTTAACCATGCATATATATATATCCTACACATGTCCTACACATGTCTAGTTGTCACAAATTTGTGCATATCTTATATTTAATTTAGTTAAAGTCTTCTTGGTTTATGGGATAATTGCAAAGTCATCTGTATATGAGTTTAATACAATGTTTTGTGTTTTGGTATGTCATTTAATTATTAATATTAAGAATTAGTAATAAGATTTGAGAATATGATGAGCACACAATAAAATTAAAATTTTCATGTAAATTAACATTATTTCATAGAAAACATTAAATATTAATAATTATATAAATTAACTAAAATGTACCTGAAATTTAAATGAAAGTTCTGATAAACCATATTAATTCATTTACTTATTTGGAATATCAATATCAGCAATCCATTAAATAATATATGTGAATTTAGATTAAATCAAGTGGTATGTGAATTTAAGTTAAATCAAGTCTCTATTATTCTCTTTTTCCAAATTTTAGCACAAGATCTCTAGGCTTGACAATCTTTTTCTTTTTATACACACATATATGCATTTTCGCATAATAAAATAAAAGATAGCATGGTACTTTCATAGAAATGAATAATTATATATATATATATATATATTGCTGCTTCAGAATATATTTCTTTTTTCTTACAGAATCAAATGAAAACTAATTAGAAAAAGGCTTGAAAAATTTCAAATTAAATAACTACTTCTAAAACCTTTATTTAAAAAAAAAAAAAAATCAATTTATACATATGAATGAAAAAATCTTAAATATTTAACATAAAGAAATAAAATAAATCAAAATACTTTTAAAATAAAATTTAAAATTACATCTTATACAATGGTAATTTAATAGATTTGTTTCATTACCATATTTAGAAGAACATAATTTTTATATTTCCTTTTAAACTTCTTAAAACAGACAATGACTTTCTTCTATTCTCTATACAATACATGCCTTTAAGAAATCATTTAAAATAAAATCATTCACAAAAATTATCTTTTAAAATATGTATAGGTAAATAAATAATACATATGAATTTTTTTTTGTTTATGTATTAAAAAAAAAAAAAAATAAATATATATTTAAGGCAAATTGTATACTAAAAATATCTAATATACATTAAATACATTTCAAAAACTCTGATTATCAGTTAATTGACTGACATTGATATGAGATATGGTTACTGACTTTTTAGAAGAAGTACTATGTCTAGCCTTTACAGTAAATTTCATTTTTAGACTTGATATGTTTTAAGTAGAAAAACAATTTATTAAATAGAATAAATAATTATACTTAGAAATGTCAATGCTTTTATTTTTAATTTTAAAATTTAATAAAAATAAATATCTATTGTTTAATTTGTTATAACATTAAATGCTTTATATAAAAGAAATATAATCTCTTATACTTCACCTAGCTAATAACTAATATATTTATGCTATTTAAGTCATCATTGCAGCTGTTCTAAGTAATTTTGAATTCCTTAATTTAAATGTTTCTACCAAAGAATATCTTAACAAGTATGGAGGATATGATTATTTTACCTAAAATTAATATGTGCTGATTTTGTTTTTTGAAGAAAAGAATCTATCACAAAAATTGATTAAATAGAAATAATACAATATTCACTTTAATAAAGGAAATTAAAAAAGGATGTTTCACAGTGATGAAAAATAAATCTGTAACATCTAAGATTAAAAAAGTTAAAAGCTTTTGTAACAGCAAAGGAAAATAAACTATGAGGAAAGGAGTAGGAATAAAAATTTCATAAAAATAAATGAATAATTGATGATAAATTTTGCAGGTATTCTCCCAGAGTGTAAGCTGGTCACTCAATTCTTGTTTTGGTATCAAACAATGATAATTAATTCAACTTGGTCTGTCATTTAGGCTTATATTTTATGATGACCTGTTTGGCAGGTTATTTTTTATGACATATAATTATTTCTTATTTTGGTTTAATTTAATTATTACCTTAGCCTTTCACCTTAACTTAAAAGACAACGAAGAAACAGGTCAACTACAAAGTAATTTCACAGTAATTTTGAGCTAAGAGCAGCAAGGTGCTACTTTACAGAACATAATCGAGAAGAGAAGGCAGAATAAAACAAAAAAAATTACCAACTTACACCATGGAAGACTCCCTCACCTTGCTACCAAGCATACATGAAAAATAATATGAAATGTAATTCACTATATAATAATGCTAAGAGCTATATAAACTCCACATTTATAATGTGGAAACGTCAACCATAAATCAGTGTTTTCACAGATTATAATCTAACATTTTATCTCGAACTGCCCATCTTATTTTATCATGTGTTTTCTCACCAGGGGGCTTGAATTCGTTCCAGAATTTTTTATAATAATTATACATAGTTACTGGATCATTTTTCTTCCTTCGCACATTTGCAAAGCGAGGCTGCACAGAACGAGTTGTAGACAATGAAAAATTTGATTGTGGTGTGTTAGAAGCATCGGGACTTACTGCTGTAATACTTCCCGTTGAACTGTTTGATTTCCATGATAAATCATCACTAGAAAAAGATTTATAACTGTCTAAACTTTGAGCTTCTGGGTATGAAGAACTAAAAATACTTGGAATATTGAGATATTCTTCAGTTATAACTGGTTTACCATCTTTGTGCCTTTTAACACTTTTTCTCTTAATTTTATTTGTATCTACAGATACTGAAGATCTATAATCTGTATTAGAACTGCCATTTTGAAGGGTTTCACAAAATATATTTTCTTGCTCTTGATTAATCTCAACTAATGCAATGTCATGCTTCCTAGAATAATTATTCATTTTGTAGTTTTTAAAAGTATTTTTATATCTATCAAAAGATCTAATATTTGAAGCTCCATCACTAGAAGATAAGACAGCTGTATCTTTATCTTTGTTTTCATAATTTTTACTAACTTGTGGAATCTGAGTTTTTTGAGCTTCATAATGTGTTTGTGACACTTTAGGAAACTGTCTTTGGGGATAATTTTGATTTAGGTTTTTGTTGTAAATTCTTTTTTATCTTTTATTGGTAAGTTTGCAGATTGGAACCGTTCTTCAGAAAACTCTTTGTTGTAATTTATCTCATCGATATCTGGAACATTTTCACTATTTCCTCGTTCTTGCATATTTTCCAATGATAAAATTTCACGCTTTTTAAAATAATTATTCCTTTTGTAGTTTTTATATTTCTCAAATGAAGGGCCAGCTTTTAAACCATCATCATTAGATAAAAAAACTTCCGAAAAATTGCCGTCGTAATTAGATGTCGTTTCGACTGAAGGAGATTTTTCGTTTGAATCAAGTTTTTTTGAAATTCTACGTGGTTTTTGATTATATTGATATTTTAAAACTGTAGATGCTGAATGTTTCTCATCTGTTGTAACAGAAATTTTGGAATCATATTGTTCTTCACATATTAATGCAGACAGATCGTCTTTCATCATATCAAAAACATCTCTTGAGATATCGTTATAACCTAATTTTTTCAATTCATCCATAATTTCTTCATCAGTGCAAAATGGAATCTTTTTAGCAGTCATCGTTAAATAAATAAATTCTAGAATAATAAAATTTAACGAATTTAAAATACATAAAAATAACCAAACCAAGCAGAGAAAAACATAACAGACTTGATCTGACTAGGTGCTTTAAAATTTATGCTTGTAAACACATAGCACACTCAAATACGCGTAACAGTCGTTTAATACTGTAAACATTTTTTGAAAAACAGTGGTTGTTAACTTCTCAGTCACGGTCAAAAGCAATACTTGCCCCTAATTGCTCCTTGAGATTAAAAAGTAAATGTCTTTGAAATAAAGCAGATATTTTCTTATTATTAAGTATTTTTGAGCCACCATATATTTGAGTTTAAAAATTCAAACAATTTTTCAACAAATTTTCTTGAGACGTAAGATCACATTTTAATAACTTACAAAAATAAATATCATATGATCAAATCATTGAAGATTTTACTAGAGAATAAATAATCATTATAAAAATTATATATTTTAAAAGTATCAAAATGAATTTTTTTATTTTTTGTTGTTAATATTTAAAAACGACATCTACTTGAACTGAAGTAATAAAAATAGCGACTGGCTCAGAAAACAGTAGAGGTTCAAGACGGACGAGGCGCTTTGCAGAAATGGGTAACCCCTGTTCACTTTTTTCCCATGATTCCTC
>BPLR01018782.1:0-35087 GCA_021605095.1 Caerostris extrusa
ATGTTATCTGTGCTTTAAGAATTGTGAAACAACATACAAATTAAAGTAAAAAGAAATTTTGAAAAAGATTTACTTTTGTTTTTAAAATTAGTACTTATATATGTATAAATAACGATAATATAAGTAGACGTATAATTAATATACATGATTTGAAGTATGTTTGACCAGAATAGAATTTCTTGCACTAATATTGAAATTAGTATTAATAAAAGTATTTACATACAGCTATCTGTCCCTTGTGGGTCCGGGTTAGAATAGCCCCACTGTAACCTATGCATGTCGTAAAAGGCGACTAAAATGGGTACCAGTGTCCGGAGTATAACTGGGTGGGGTAAAGTCAGACTTCTCCCTTTGGGTACCAGATGTCTTTGTGCCACAAAGTAAAGGACGAAAATAAGCTGAATTTTTACCCTTTATCATGACTCATCAATGGTTTCACGGACTTTGTCCAGATGTTGCTGTCGATCAAGTGATATAAGAAGCAACAACAAAAAACACATCTGCAAAACACAAACTTATCCTTAGTAAATCGTGTACTGCGAAATAAACAAAAATACTTTTCAGAATCTAAAATTTTATTGAGAACTAAAATTAGATTTATAATAACTAGTACAAATTAAAAATAAACATTATTATAAAAAACTGTGATACTGTAAAAAATTTCAGACAGTTGAACAACTCAAGTCAAATCTTAAAAACACATTAAAAATTATTTTTCAGTTTAAAACATTACCTATGCTGCATCAAACATAATGCTTGTCTGTTATTTAAAAAAAACATTATTTCCTATCCGATTGATGTTACATTTTACACGCTTGAACAAGCATCAATACAATTTTAACTTACACATTTAGAACAATCTTGGCTCAATTTAGAGAGAATTATTTATTTTAATTTCATTATTCTGGATGAAAATATTGTGAGCGTCAATAACAAGGAAAGACATTTTTACATATATGAAATCACAACGAACAATCAATTTTGTTTTCTATGATTATTATATTCATTTTGTTATTAATGATATTTCACTCTGCTAGGGACGCTTGACTAGTTTTGAGATGTGCTAGGTTTGTCCTGATGAGTTGCAGATGAATCGTCTGACGAGCACAAGCCTTCTTCGAGTTTTCCAGGCTTCTCTGTGACACAAGACAGCATATGTGCCTTCAAACTGCGCCCGCATTTGAATACTTTTTTACACTTGTCACACACGTGGGTCTTTCTTCATAATGATATTTCTTATGTCTGTTTAGATAACTCTTGTAAGGGAATGTTCTTCCACATTTTTCACAACAGAAAGGCCTTTCTCCTGAGTGAAATTTCTTATGCTCTTCCACATACTTTTTTCGAGTGAAATCGAATGCTTTTCCACATTCTTCACAAAAATAACTCACGTCCGTTGTATGAGTTTTCTTATGATTCTTCAAATAGCTCATTTGATTGAATTTTTTTCCGCAGGAGTCACAATTAAAGGATTTATCTCCGGTATGAATCATCTCGTGTCTCTTCAAATTTCTTTTTAATGAGAACACCTTTTTACAATATTCACAAGTGTAAGTCTTTTTTAGATGCTGGTTGAAGAAATGCTCTTTAAATCTCTTCGAAGTTCAAATTTTTCCCACATTTCATGCACTTGAACGATTCTTCAGATGATGTGGTATCAGAGGATGACATATCGAAGACTTTGCAACTGAGATTAACTTTAAAAACTAACAATTTAAAAGCGTATATGTCAAATGCACCTGCCACAGTTATCTTTTAGATATTTCTTCAACATATATCTAGACAACATAATTAATTTGACATTTAGTGTTGCCAAAATATTTTTCTTTCTACATTAGGTTTATTTGATGCATTTTTTTTCGTAACGAACTACGCACTATATCAGGAACTTAATCGTAGATTAGAAACTAAAACCCTGAAATAATTTGCAGAATTTTAAATGAAATTTTGAGTTGATTTTAATAAAATTCGGTAATTCGATAATTATCATCGCAGCCTCTTTTTAAAACGCAGCCTCTGTTAATCTCAGCAAACACTTAGTCACCAGGCCAACGCTGTATTCCATACCGGTCTCCTTCTCCCTGTCTTTCCCAAAAGGGTCTTTTTCACCCCCGCCAAACTGACCGGTTTTCTTTTTTGAAGGCACTCTCGACGGACTTCACCGTGGGTTCGGGAGGTGGCGTCATCTGCAACTCCTGAATTCATCAAAAAGGAAATATACCTTGCCTAAACACATTAGTAGAATTACAAGTTATCAACACCCATATTATGACAAAATACTTTTAAATGATCCCCTTGCTGGCCGATTGACTAATGCTCTGACGCTCAGCGCCACGGGTTTTGGATTCGAGTTCCGGAGATGCCTGGACATTTTTAGTGGTTCTGAATCCACTTTAAACTGTAGTTACGGTTTAATATGAGTGTAGGGTGTTGGGCGTATGCTTGACAGTCCCTACCACGAAAAATTAAACTTTTTCTGTCTGCGAGTGTGCAGATAAGTAACTGTCAGTATGCAGACGGCCTTAGTACACCATGGGGCTGTTACAGCTGTTATCATATTTTCTTACCATTGAAATGAAAAAAAAAAATTATTATTGACAATCTATTAATTGATAATTGCAATTACTTTTACCAACTGCAAATGAGAAATTTGGATTTTTTTCCCAGTAATTTATTATCCTACATGACTCAACAAAAGAAATGCAGGCTCTGAACGGGAACACGGGTTATAGATATAATTCAATTCAATTAAATAATAAATATATATATTTCAAACTGTTCAGAATAAATTTAAAATTATTCGTTTACAAATAACTTATAAACATTCTAAGCTGACAAACTCCTGATAAAAGATAATGTGAAAAATTAGGATTTTGTTATAAGGATATAATGTTCATTTAAAAAAGTTCAATTCCACATTTGACGTCCTTTCTAATCGCAGCTTTCAAGAAAAAGAAATTTTTTTTTGAGTTTTCAATGCCTGCACAGCGATTGTCATCAGTATTCAGGCTGCTTGGTGTGTGAACCTTTTTTATCTACATCGCGCCAACCTAATTGTGGGGTTCATTCAAGTGGCTGTCTTCCCTGAAGGCAATATCCCAATTTTCATTGTTCGATGGCTGGCTGTTTACAGAGCAAATCAATATGAGAATCATAGATGATCCTTAGAAAAAACATTTTAAATCTAATTTTAATATTCAATGTCGCCATTATTTTATTGATAATAACGAGTATAAATTATTAAAAAAAATTATGTACATTTTTAAATATAATATATCTGTTTCGATAGTTTTAAACAAAAAGAGAAAAATGCTTGTTAACTTTTAATACTCAGTTTTAATAAAAACCCCAAATAAATTATTTAAAAAAACAAAACTTATATAAACCGTATTCCATGTTTTTAAATTCCTTCGTTTCTTAATCAATGTTAAGATTAAAATTTCGCATTGCAATAACACAAATATTGTTTCCTTTTTTGACAGAATCTCGAAACCTAAGCGGTATCCGGAAGATAAACGTTTGCATACTCGGAGTATATTACACGGGAATCTGTTATATTAAAAGTAATTTTCAGAAAAAAAGCGAGTTAAAATTGTTGATTTAAATTTAATAGAATCATATTTTTTGCCTGAATTTAGGACATTAATGATAAAATAAAGTCCTGTTTATTATGCTGCATTTTTTATAGAAATGGTTTTTTATAATTGCTCTTACTCTTACCAACTGCAATATAGAAATATGGTTTTTAGGTTTGACGATATTTGTAAGGATTAGAGATTTTTGTAATGAATTTCAATATAACATGATAATTTACTTTTTAAAATATGCATTAAAACTTCCGCGATTGTCTAATATGATACTCGCCAATACGACAGTCCATTTAATCAGAAGCACCTGACGTGGAGACTAAAGAATTTTTCTGTTAAAACTTCTTTACAATCTGCCACTTCGCATGCTAGGTTATGAACATTTTAACAATTTTGTGCAATAAATTAATTTTTAATTATGCATTTAATTTTGCAAAAATTATTCTTAAAAGGATAATGCTTATTTTTTTTCAGTAAAATATCGAGTGAGATGTATTGTGTGGTTAAAATAAAGTGACTTAAAATATTTGATGAATATGTTTTAAAAATATGAAATATTATAAGAATATATTCAATTATACTATAAGGAATATATTCAATTAATCTGTCTTATTCATTAAAAGCAGATATAAGACATTATAAATTCAAATAAATAAGCACAGAGTAGAGAAACACATTTTGTTGTCAAAGTTTTATTATTGCAATATCACTGTTCACAAAAATCAGGTAAAGAAAATTTACTGAACAAATCTTTAAAATATATGTAAAATATAAATTATAACTAATACGAATTAAAAATAAATATTATTATAAAAAATGATTTTAGATACTGTAAAACAATTTTGAGACAGATGAAAAGCTTCAGTCAAAATTTAAAAATACATTAAAAATTATTTCTCAGATTAAAACATTACCTATGCTGCATTAAATGTAATGCTTGTCTTTTAATTAAAAACACAATTTTTATATCAAATTAATGTTACATTTTACACAGTTGAAATTCCTTCAATATATTTTTAATTTAAACGTTCAATACAATCTTCGTCCAATTTAGAGAATAATTATTTTTTTTAATTTCAGTATTCTTTATAAGAAATATAAGGGACAATAGCAAGGAAACACATTGCGGTACTTTTTGAAATCTCAATGAACAATCATTTTTTTTTTTCTATTATTACTATGTTCATTTATCTCAACCTGCAAGAGATTTTTCAACTAGTTTATGGATGTGTTGGGCGTGTCCTCGGGAGTTGCGGATGAGTCTTCTGATGAGCACGTGCCTTCTTCGAGTTTGCAAGGCTCCGGTGTTACACAAGACAGCATGTGCCTCTTCAAACTGATCTTGCATTTGAATACTTTTCCACACTTGTCACAAACGTAAGATCTTTCTTGAGAATGAGTTTCCTTATGCCTGCATAGATCTGACTTGTAAAAGAATGTTCTACCACATCCTTCACAACAAAAAGGCCTTTCTCCTGTATGAAATCTTTTATGCTCTTCCACATATTTCTCTCGCGTGAATGTGAATATCTCCCCACATTCTTCACAAACGTGACTGAATTCCCTAGTGTGGATTTCCTTGTTTTCTTCAAATCACTCATTTGAATGAATTTTTTGTCGTATGTGACACAGGCATAGGGTTTATATCCTGTATGAGTTCTCTCATGTCTTTTCAATTGGTACTTTAGAGTGAATTTTTTGCCGCAGGTATCACAAACAAAAGGTTTTTCTAATGTGTGTGAATTCGCTCATGTCTTTTCACATCCTTTTTAGATGTGAACGTTTTTCACAGTATCCACATTGATGGCGCTTTTTTTAGGTGTTCTTTTGCGAAATGCTCCTTTTCGAAATTCAAATGTTTTCCACATTTAATGCACTTGAATGATTCTTCACATGGTGTCGTTTCCGAAGAAGACATACTGATAATTTGTAACACGGATTAATTTAAAAATTTAAAAGAACTTTTTCCAATGCAGTTATCACTTGTCATTTTAAAACTTTTTTATTGAAGATATTTCCACACAACTTACTTAGTTTACATTTTGTGTTGCTAATTCTTTTTACATTAGTACTTTTTAATGAAAATTAATTTTTAACGAACTACACACTATATCAAAAACTTAATCTTAAACTAGAAACTAAAATCTTGAAATATTTTACAGAATTTGGAATTGCAATTTTGGGCTGATTTTATTTGGTTTTCAATTTAATAAATTGACAAAAATTGTTAAATACCGTCTACTATTTTAGTTAAAAAGAATATGCACAATTTTTTAAGTTTCTTTTAAAACTTCTTTTGACATGGGTAAACACGTATGAGATCAATTACAGACCTATCCTGAGTTATATTGAGCTTTATGCGTTATATTGAGCAAAATATAGTAGTAACATAGTCCTATGTGCCGATGGTCTCGAAGAAGCACCTAAATTTCATATTGGAATTTGACTGCAGGAATTTTATAAGTGTATTTCGCTTTTATATGAATATCTGAAATTATACTACGAGAGGCTAGCGCTCTGGCGTTCTTTACCACAGGTTTCGGGTTCGAGTCCCGGTGGTGCCATGTTTGTTTGTAGTGGTTTGGAATCCACTGTAAACCACAGAACCCGATCTAACATGATCGTAGATCGTTGCTCCGCGTCCGTAGTTCATCTTCAAGCTACAAGCAACTCCTGGGTAGTGCTAAGTGAGTAACGTCGGTGCACCGCTTACCTTAAGACATCAAAGGCAATTGTCTAAGTGTTTGCTAGTTGCATTGGAAATATATATATATATATATTGCTTAACTCTCTCTCGTATAAAATAGTTCTGATTGTTCATCTGCATACTAAAGAGGAAACGGCTTAAAAACTGTAAATAAACTTTAATAGAAATCAAAAACATTCTGATTTTTAAAATTTATTTCTTCTTTTGAAAAAATGGTATGCTCGTCATCTACATAATTATCCAGCAAAAATAAAAAACCTCAATTATTTCTCGTGTTCAAAAAAGAGTGAAATAAATATACAAATAAATAAATAATTAAAATAAAACACTTCATGAAATCTTGAAAGAAATCGTAGTTATTCAGTCATAAAAAAAAATAGTAAGTGAAAATAGTTTTGTATAAGAGTTAAAACCGAATTCCATTTCCTATCGGAAAAGCAATTCATTAACCGAGGAGATACATTTATTGCTTTAATCTTTCCATTCGCTGCAAGAACGTGAAATACACATCAGATTCAGCTTTAGTGTGCGTGCGTCACGGAAGGAATGGAGACAAATTCATTGCATCCCCTTGTAGAAGCGCTTGCCTAATCACAAAGAACATTGGTCAGTGTGACCCAACATTAGAAAAAACGACGTCTTTTTCTCCGTTAGTTCTATGGCATATTCACATGCTATTCACGCAAGAAAAATACAATACCCATTTTGTAACGAGGAATTCTAATTAAATCTCCAACTATAATAATAATTTCCAACTACTCTATATAAGCAGGAGTTCTCAACAAACAAGGTTTTCATTTTTAATCTTGTAAGATAAACATCCGGAATATTTTTCAAAGTTAGAGATAAATAATTTTCATGCCAGTCCAACAGTAGGTTATAACGGTTTTTTGCAATATGCTTTCTCCTCCGTAATGCCCAGCCATAAGATCAATACGATGCTTTTGCAAGATGGATTTACTTTCATGAGTCCGATTGAACAGTTAGTTCCAGACTTCAGAGTCAGGATCTAGTACACAGGCATAGTACTTCATGATTCATGTTACAACCATGCTATTTCCAGACTGCAATTCTTCACTTTTTGTAGTAATTTCAAAGCTTTCCCTATTTTTTTTTAAAATTTTCATCAGTAATGCGTTTTGAACTTTTTATTGGCATCCAAGCTATGACTGTGTTTAAACTTCAGAATGTTAAACATTTACTTCACATACGGGGTGAAAGGGTTTGAAAGCAACGACGTTAGCTCTACCAAGAATATATTGTGCTTTCAGGTTGAATGACTATGATTGAAGTGCCCATGCTGCAAGTCATCCGTTTGTAAACTGCATATTTAAGAAGAAATTTCAGAAGGTCGTATGTCACACTACTCTTTCATCCACTTTTTTTCTTTATTGGCATTACAGCCTTGAGCCTCCAACACAACAGCTGTCCATCTGACTCGCTCCAATGTCAATCTCTTCCAATTAATAATTTTCAGTTGTCACAGATATTCAATCTATACACGACACTATCCATCCATCTTTCGACACTATCCATCCATCTTTCCCTGAGACATATTCGCATTTCGCCTTTGTTTTACACACAGTTAAATGATTATAAGAACTATAGATCCAGCCCTCCGCATCGCGACCTCATTTGAATATTATAGTTTAAAAACACGCTTTTAGAGTTAATCAAACTAAAAAGCAAAAAATAATTGTTAACATTAAGAACAAAATTACTGACGAGAAAATGAATGTCACTGCTCTAAAAGCGTGGGATGCTCGATGTCAATCATTATAATATTTCACTAGTTTCAATTAAAAATGCAGAGATAGTTTAAAAATGTCGTACAAAGCACCCCACGCTTTTAAAACAGCGGCATTAATTTTCTCGTCGGTAATTTTATTCTTATGTTAACAATTATTTTTTTAGTTTGATTAACTCTAAAAGTGTGTTTTTAACTATAATTTATTTTTTACTTTTTATTTTGATTAATTCTAAAATCGTGTTTTTAAACTATAATATTTAAATGAGTTCGCGGTACGGAGGACTGGAGCTACAGTTCTTACAATAATTTAATTGTGAGTAAAACAAAGGCCAAACGCGAATATGTTGAGCCAGCCAGGATTCGAACAGGGAATCTCCTAATCCGTAGTCAGGCGCGTTATCCGTTGCGCCACTGTCCCACATAGGTTTGAATGTCATAGGTACTTTCATTCTACATGGGTTAAATTGCTCTTCTTAAATTAAACTAAAATCACTATTCCTGGCGATCATAATCATGATTAAATAATAAACTTATCAAAATATTTTAGTGTCGTCGGTCCTTGACAAGTCTACAACTTTTAAATTAAATCGGATCACTTAAAGTAGAGCAAAATCGAGCCCAAAGAGTCAGTTACAAACAAACAAACATACAGGTGAAACTAATAAACGCGTATTTATTAAACCATCTACGAAATCTTTGATTTTGAAGAGAATACCATTAAATAGTAAGCAAAATTATTGAATTCTATTACTTGAAGTGAGCAGTTAGTAGTAAACTTTCGGTAAAAATTAAACCATCTGCAAAAACAGAGGCAAACAAATTTTCATAAGAATATTCTCCATTGAGTACTTGAGAAACAAATTATATGTCATATTTTAAAAACTGACATGCAGCAATATGATAAAATGTTAAGAATATTTAGAACTTTTTATAAGTGTTTTCAATAAGATTGATCGAAGCAGAGTTGCTAGTCAAAAGGATTTTTTTTTTTATTTTTATCATATTATTCGTAATGGAGATGATGATTTTTACCATTTCTGGCTTGCAAGTTGGGGAATTTCTGAAGGTAAAATACGCTTTAAAACAAAAAAATTAAGTTAGTAAAATTATGAACAAAAAAATTAACAGTATTTATGGTTGCGATCAAACAGTAGTTCTGCTCTATAATGTAATATATTCAAAAAAAAAAATACATGATAATGCATTTCTCAACCTTTGGTGTTATCGAATATATAACATCGATTTGTCAACTGTTAGTTTTAAATTTTGGAGAAAAGATCAAACAAAAATCACGTTTTTACTTTTAAATTTCACAAATATCGAATTTTTATTTTCGGCCGAAGTTTTAACTTGATAATGGGAAAAAATCTTGCCTATTGTGCTACAATTGGAGAAATGTCAAACCTGCAATAATTATTTTGAAAAATAAGAGATATTTATTAGGATGAAAGATTTTGCATAATGAATTTTAATATAACATGCAAGTTTAATTTTTAAATATGCATTGAGACTTCTCAAGTGGTTTAATATGGTACTCGCCAATACGACGCTCCATTTAATCTGAAGCACCTTCTGGACCATGACATGGTGACGAGTTATTTTTCTTGTCAAACCCGATTACATTCCGCCACTTTGCATGCTAGATTTAAACTATTGTGAAACTTTAAAAATTTTGTGAAATAGTTTACACTTCATTTCTACGCACTTATTTAATTTCACAGAAAATTATTCTTCAAATAAAAATATTTATTTTTTAATAAAATTTCAGTGATTTTATGGATTAAGGTGATTTAAATTGTGTTGATGAATTTACTGTTTTAAAAATCGAAATGGCAATATATGGAAAGTTACATTTATTTTTTTGCTGTAATATTCATTAATAACCCTCAATTACAGATTGAGATACACGTTATAAGACAAAATTCAAATAAATAAGCACAGAGTGAAAAACTACATTTTCTGGCACAAATTTTTACTGAGCAGTCTTTCTCTGTTTATAGACATCAGTTAAAACTTTACTGAACACCACTTTAAAATAAATAAAACAATGAAATTTTCAACAGGAAATTCTTTAAAAATAAATTTAATTAAAACTAGAAATATAAGCAAATCATACATTTTACTAAATTACTTGCTACCTAAGGCAATTTGCGTAACAAATATATTTTGTTCAGAAAAGTCGTTTAAAACATATTGATGGAATAAATTCCTTCCTATTCATTTAAAATAAAAAAAAAAATTTTAATTAATATTTAAAATCTGTTTTCAAGTAAAAGAATTTTTAATATAAATATATCATTAAAATATATTATAAAACTATTATGTGTAGTTTCTATTAGTTGAATATAGAATATAACAATTAATATAGTTAAGTCAACAATTACAAATTTTCCGATTTTAATGAAATTGTCGCTACAAATTAAATGAAATAATTTTATAGTTATACTCGGACTTCTAGTAATTTTATTATCTAACATTTACAAGTAATCACTTATTTTGTATTTGATATGAAAGAAAACGTGAAACTGTACCATGTTATTTCTGCCTTAACAATTGTAAAGGAACATACATATTTCAAATAACAATAAAGAAGTTTTGAAAACGAATTTTCTATTCATAATAAGTACGCATATATTTATAATTAGCGATAGACACATAATTAGTAAACATAATTTCAAAAAGAAGTTTAACAGATTAGCATTTCTTGCACTGTTATAAAAATTCGCGTGTATCTGCAAAACATCAAATAATACTTAGTAAATCGTGTACTGCGAATCAATATAAAAACATTTTTTATACATCTAAAATTTTATTGGAGAATTAAAATTATCTAAATTATGACAAATACAAAATAAAAATATGCAATATTATAAAAAAATTGATTATGATACAGTAAAATAATTTTGAGACAGTTGAACAACTCAAGTCAAATCTTAAAAATCCTTTAAAAACAATTTTTCAGTTTAAAACAATGCCTATGCTGCATTAAATATAATGCTTGTCTTTATTTAATAAAAAAACACTATTTTTCTATCCAATTGATCTTACATTTCATACAGTTGAACGTGCTTAAATACATTAAATTACATTGCAGAACGATCTTAGCTCAATTTAGAAGGAATTAGTTTTTTTTTAATTTCATTAATATGTATAAAAATATTGTAAGGGACAGTAGAAGGAATTACATATTTAGGAGTTTTAAAATCACAATGCAAAATAAGTTTTGTCTTCTATTATTACTATGTTTGTTTTGTTAAGAGCGATGTTTCCCTCTGCGAGGGATGTTTGAGTAGCAGATGTGTCCTAGGCGTGTCCTCGGGAGTTGCAGATGAGTCTTCAGGTGGGCATACACCTTCTCCGAGTTTTCCAGATTTTTCTGTGACACAAGATAGCATGTGTTTATTCAAATCACATTTGAATTTGTATAATTTTCACACATTTATCACAAACGTGAGCTCTTTCTTCAGAATGAGTTTGGTTATGTGTGGTTAGTTTGTGATTGGTAAGAGAACGTTCTGCCACATTCTTCACAACAAAAAGGCATTTCTCCTGTGTGAAATTTTTTGTGATCATTCACAGATTTCTCTCGAGTGAATGTGAATGTTCTCCCGCATTCTTCACAAACGTGACTCACTTTCTGAGCATGAATTTTCTTATGCCTGGTCAAATGGCTGACTGTATTGAATTTTTTGCCGCAGGTATTACAATCAAATGGTTTATCTCCTGTATGAATTCTCTCATGATCCTTCAAACGACTTTTAGATGGGAACGCCTTCTGACAGTATCCACACTGGTGACGCTGTTTTAAATGTTGGTTGGAGACATGCTCTTTTAAATCTTTTGGAAGTTCGAATTTTTTCCAGCATTTAATACACTTGAATAATTTTTCAGATGGTGTCATATCAGAAGACATATTCAAGACTTAGCAACTCGAATTAGTTTAAAAAATGAAAATTCAAAACAGTATATGTCAAATGCAATTATCATTTGTAACTTTTAGGCATTTATTGAACATATTTCTAAGCAACATTTCTGGATCAACAGTTTTTGTTGCCAATTTTTTTTTACAATATTTATTGCTTGTGAAAAGTCTTATTCTTATTCTTAACAAAATACGTACTACATCACCAATATTATCGATTCAATCGTCGATTATAAACTTAAGTCTAGAAAATTCTACAGAATTAATTACAAAACTTTCGTGTTAATTTTTATTAATTACGGACTCAAATTAGTAAATTGAGAAAAATTATTATATACAATCTACATTTTTATGAAAATAAATTAACCTGATACCCTCAAATTTAAAAATTATATAAATTTTATATTTTAGGTAAAAAGAATTTGCACAATATCCTATGTCCTTTAGTCATTTTTTTGCAACTGGTAAATACGGATGAGATGAATGGCAGCTTTTACTAATACCTAGTTTTATATTATACCATATGAGATCCATGTCAAAATATAGCAGTTAAATTTGTATATTAAATTGAATAAGAGCTCTATGTATCGATAATTTCGATGATACTGCTAAATCTCATGTACTGAAGTTTGACGTAAATAATTTACAACCATAATAATTCATCAAATGTATTTAACAAGTGGATTTCAAAAATCACTGTCCGAAATCCACTTTAACCCTTTTAAGGCGGTGGTAAATATCTTACCACCGCGCGATTTGATTCCCAGCACCAGGTGGAAAATTATTTACCATTGCCCCTTAGCAGAAACCTTCCTTCGGAATCAGCGCTTCACGTTTTAACAGGTAGATTGCAGTTGGGGGCCTCATAAACTGCAAAATTTCCTCTTTTCGTCAGTTATCGAGCAAAATGGCGAAGATATGCACGGATATATCACAGTATAATTATGACTAAAAATACGTTAGAAGTTATGTAATCATATTTTGTGCATCTTGAAGACATAATAGCAAGATTTTTTTATTATGTATTTTGAAAATTAATGCGAAATATTTTTATTTGTATGTATTTATAATTGGTGGTAAGATAATTACCACTGCCTGCTTAGCGATTTTAGAGGGGGTATATAATTTATCACCGCCTGGTTTTGCAACTGATTCATTCGTTTCAGGAAAGCATTTCGCTTGGCATAGTACTTAATTTATGTTTATATTTATGCTAATACTTATATATTATATCATTTGTTAATAAAATTTATTATTACTAATATTATTGAGTATATTTTAGTGATTTTGTTTGGACTACATAAATATTTAGATATTCAGAAATAATAATTCGAAATGGAATGTAATAAAAGTAATATTTTTATAAGACTTTTCAAGTGATTTTGAATAAAATAAAGTAACTCAATGCATTGAATAATAATTTAGATGGACGCATTGAAAAAGAAAATCTAACCTCTGAAGGAGCTGTCCTCTATGAAGCAATATATAACAGGAAAACCAATAAAATGAAGATATAAGATTTGGGATAGGTCAGACGCATCCAGTGGGTATCAGTATCAATTTGAGGTTTATACAGGGAAAAAAAACGATGGTGTCATTTCGGAAGGATTGGGATATAGAGTTGTAACAAATCTCACCAATGATTTGCACAATACTTCTCCTCATTTTGATGGTTTATGTGGAATCCATTGATTGGAATCCAATTCCATTGATGGAAACACTGTTTTCAAAAAAACATATATGTCATTGATACCATCAGAACTAGTAGAAAATTTCTTCTTGAACCCATGACAAAAAAGAAAAATTACAAAAAAAAAAAAAAAAAAAAAAAAAAAAAAAAATGAATTGCTGATATTGACATGTAGAGACACTGTTGTAGTGCAATGGCGGGATACTAAGCTTGTTATTCTTCTTTCAACAGCCCATAATATGAATGAAATGACCGTAGTAAGTAGAACCCAGAAAAATAGCTCTAAAAGGAAAGTTGCTTGCCTAAAAGCAATTGCAGATTACATAAGAAGTATGGGGGAATGCCCCAATTTAATCACTTGAAATCTTCGTATAGCTCAAGTAGAAGATCAAACAGTTATTTTACTTTCTTTTAGATGATAGTTTAGTAAATTCCTATATAGTGTATGTGGATAATCATAACACAGCTAGAAATTCGCATCTAGAAGTTAGGTTAAGAATAGCTCGTGGGTTAATAGGAGGATTTTGCAGTAAAAACGAAAATTGCAATCAAGTTGGGTGGCAACGAAAAGGAAATTGTCATTCCACAGGAAATCAGAATAGCTAATGTTGGAACACACATGCCAGAAAAAAGCGTAAATATACAGAAGGTGAAAACACACACAGCACCAAAACGAACCAGAAACGGACAAACATATTATGTTCAACATATAATGTTCCAATGTGTGCAGCTTCTTGTTTCATGTTTTTTCACCAGAATAATTAAAAATAATACAGTTGGTAATTCACATTGTATTTGGTTTTTCTAGCACTTATTTCATGCGCAATTAATTATATTTTTAATTTTGAAACAACTAATAATCAATAGTTTTACAAAAATGCATATTTATTTGTATTTCATATTTTTTTTTTTTGAATAACTCAGTAAAATGTCATTGCTTGTATTGGGCGGTGGTAAATATGTTACCACCCCAGTTATAAAAAATAGCCCCAACAACAAAAATTAAAAAATACTTTTTGGTCATAAATGAGCTTCTTTTCTCTAATTATAGCGTAAAAGTAAATTTTGAAAGAAACGGCTTGTGCCCGTTTAAAGGCCCCGTAGGTCCCGGTCTAATAGGATCGTAGAGAGTTGCGGGGGCATTGTTACTCCGCGTTCGTGGCTTATCTTCAAGTTACACGCTCCTCCCTGGTTAATGCAATGTGAGTAACGTCTGTGCAGCGTTTGCCTTAAGGAATTCCAAGAACAAGCTGTCTAAGTGTTTGCCAGCTGCATTAGAAAAAAAAAAATGATGTACCTAAATTATGTAAAAATTGTTTATTGTATTTTTCTTTACAAATGAACAAACATCAAACACTATAAATAAAATAAACAAGAAAGACGTGACTTTCAACAACTCGGATAATTTTTAGAAACTGCGGAGGAAATTCAATCATCGTAAGGGGGAGGGGGGCTGCTATTTCCTGCAGTAAATGATGAGAGATATATCAATAGAGGTTTGGTTTTTCACTCTTCGGTCATTTTGTATGCTAATTAAACAGGACTTACAGCTTAACGTGGATTCCGAACCACTTAAAAACTTCCATGCCACCGCCAAGATTTCAACCTGAAGCCTGTATTACCACCATCACTACTAAGCTACACCACACTACATCACTGTACCTAGAGGTGAATTGTTCTTTTACTGTTTGGGAATGATGTGGGTGAGAAGCGGTCTGATTGGGCTCCGTGACGCTATAGGTCATATAAGACCGGAACCTACAGCCAAAGAGATTCCGAACCACTACAATCATCCATGACACCGCCGGGATCTCGAACCCGAAACCTATGGTAACGAGTGCCAGAGCACTAGGGACTCGTTCAAGCCCTGTCTACTAGGACTGTAATAGAGCTAAGGCTTACAAACCTACCCTGTAAAAAGAAATCATATCCCGACACGAAATTTAATAACAGCAGACGGGCTTTTTATTTTTTTTGAGAGGAAGAATTTAAGCACAGTATCAAGCCAGATCATATTATTTGTCACATTATCCTGGCGTATGAAAGCCGCATTTACACACCATAAGCCCGAGCTTTCATACATGCATGAGTGAATATGTGACTATTTAAATTATGCTTGTGACTGTACGCTTTACTATACGCCTCACAAACATGAGTTCTTCAAGCTTGTATGTCAATTTAGATCATTCTTGTGTTTAAACGATTTGCTACACACTTCCCATATGGTTGTTGCTCTAATGAAGCTGTCAATACAGTGACAGTTCATCTTCATGCCAAAAGCAAGAGCTGCATCGCTGTTACCCTTCAGCACGTGGTGCTCGAAGGTATGCTACAGATGTAAGTAAAACTACTCACACAACTCCTGTTAGACCAGAACCTATGTTTCCAAGTGATTCAGAACCACTACAAACACCCATATCACCAAAGGGACCGAAACTGTGGTACCGATCGCCAAAGATCTAGCTACTCGGCCATTAGGCTCCCTTTTCCCAAACATGAGCTTTCATCCTGAATATGTCTTCTGAAACCTTGTCTGCGATTTAAATCTTCTACACTGATAACACACGTAATGAATTCATCATGTCAATTCAGATTATTCTTTTGAGAGAAGGCTTTCACAGCGCTGACAAACGTGAACGAACTTCTGAATGGACCCTGTCGTGGATGTTTCATTCACTTGTGGATATTTAAACGTTCTTCCCATTGGCTACACATGTGATGCATATATGGATGTTTGGGGCCTGATGTATGAATGTCTAGGGCTCTCTTTTAGAGCCACAGGTTTCGGGTTCGATTTCCAGCGGTGCCCTGATGTTTGTAGTGGTTATCCACTTTAAACCTAGGTCCCGGTCGAATGATCATAGAGCATTGTCTGGATGCCTTTTGTTCGTGGTCTTTTTATAGTGACCTGCCATGTCGCCTCAGAGGCTGTAGGTCTAGACCAGGGTTATCAGTAATAACAATTATTATTAATTAATTATTAATTTTAACTAAAGGATTGTTGCGAACCTCTGAAATACTATCATTCAAAAATGTAATGCAGACTCAACACGAATCTCAATAACAAATGCAGTTTTTTTTAATATAATTTTTTGAGCATATGTACATATATATATACTGTTAAAATTAATTTCGATGTTTAAAATTGAAAATGGTATGTTTATGGAAAGAGTTTATTGTTTCAATAAATCTAGTTGGATAATAATGAAAAAAAAAATTCTACGCAAGAGATTCGGGGTATATTAAAAATCTGCGAACCCTTGCACGGTACAGAAAAATTTAGAGGCGTAAAATAATATCTGAAAAATATAATTATTAATTAATAAATAATTCAAATATAGGATTCACTATAAATGCATTCACGTTAATTTGATGCGCAGCTAACGTTCTGGCAAAGTCCAACGCAAACATGTTTTTTAGACTCAGAGAACTATTAAATTAAAAAATTTTATTTTCAAAAAAGAACTAGCTATGTCCTTCAAAACCATTGGATTTCGATGAGAATATTATTAAAAAATAAATAATTATTAGAGTCCATTATTAGAAGTAAACATTTAATATGACAACTTCACTGTGCGTAATAAACTGGGCAAAAAAATTAAACAATCTATAAAAACAGAGGGAAATAAATTTTCTTAAAAATGTTTTCCATTGAGAACTCTAGAAACAAATTAGGTGTTATATTTCAAATTGACATGCAGGAATATAAGAAAATATTCTCAATATTTAGAGTATTTTTTAATATTTTCGTTAAGATTGATCGAAGCAAATTTGCTAATCAAAATAATTTTATGTGCTTATTACAGCATTCGCAATTGAGCATTTGGCTTGCATTATTTGGGAATTTTTGAATATAAAATATGTTTTTAAATCAAAAATGGATTTAGTAAGACTATGATTAGACAAGTAATATCCTTTCGGGTAGCAAACAAACAGATGTTCTAATCTGTAATGTAATATATGCAAAGAAAATACTCGATACTGCGTTTCTCAACAGTTGGTATTATCGAATTTACAGCATCCTCAATTTGCCAACAAGTAGTTGTTAATTTTATTTGGTGAAAAAAATTATGTTTTACTCTAATATTCCTCAAATATGGAATCAGAATTTTCTCGCGAATTTTGAACTTTTATGATACAATGAAATCATGCTTATTCCGCTGCGTTATTTATAGAAAGATACCAAACCCACAAATATTGTTTAAAAAAAAATAAACGATATTTATATGGTTTAGAGATTTTTATAATGCATTTCAATATAACATGCTAGTTTACTTTTAAATTAAGCAGTGAGGCTTCTAATTGTCTAATAAGATGCTCACCAAACGCGACACTCCGTTTATTTTGAAGCACCTGCTGAACCATTACATGTTGAATGAGTCATTTTTCCTGTTGAACCTGATTACCCTCCACCAATTTGCATGCTAACCATTTCGTACCAGCATGAACCCTTTTGACACTTTAACAGTTTTGTACAATAAGTTACATTTCCTTCATGAATTATTTAATTTTAGAAACTTTTTTTCATAAAATGATATTGTAATTTATATAAATGTATTTTCAGTACAATTTTCAGCGAGTTTAAGTTTATGGTTAAATTAACACGAATTAAAGTTTTTGATGAATATATTTTTTTAAAAATTCAAAATGTTATTATAAAGACATTTACATTCAATTTAGCTGTCTTATTTAGTAAAAGTCCACATTAACAGATTTAAAGATATATTGTACATACTAATTTCAAATAAATAAGCTGAAACACGTTTTGTTATCACAAAGTTTTATTATGCAATATCACTCTATTTACAAAAATCCGGTAAAGAAAATTTTACTGAACAACACTTTAAAATACATGTAACATATAAATAAATTATAATTAATACATATTAAAAATATCCATTATTATAAAAATGATTTATGATCTTGTAAAACAATTTTGAGACAGTTGAAGAACTTCAGTCAAATGTTAAAAATACATTAAAAATTATTTCTCAGTTTAAAACATTACCTATTCCGCATTAAATGTAATGCTTGTCTTTTAATTAAAAACACTACTTTTCTATCGAATTGGTGTTACATTTTATACAATTGAACCTGAATAAATGCATTTTTAACTTACATACCTGTACGATCTTGGCTCAATTCAGAGATAATTTTTTTTTTAAATTTCATTATTGTGCGTAAAAATATTGTAAGTTACAGTAGCAAGGAAAACA
Organism: Caerostris extrusa; assembly: GCA_021605095.1. Lineage (NCBI taxonomy): Eukaryota > Metazoa > Arthropoda > Arachnida > Araneae > Araneidae > Caerostris > Caerostris extrusa. The sequence goes on from BPLR01018782.1 coordinate 18,873, forward strand.
CATTTTTATAGTTTTGAAATCACAATTAACAATTAACTTTTTTCCATTGTTACTATTTTCATTTTGTAAGGAATGTTATTTCCCCCTGCGAGAGATTTTTGACTAGTTCTCAGTTGTGTCAGGAGAGTCCTCAGGAGTTGCAGATGAGTCTTCTGATGAGCACATGCCTTCTCCGGGTATACCAGGCTTCTCTGTCATACAAGATCGCATATGTCTCTTCAAATTGTGTTTGAATTTGAAAGCATTTCCACAATTCTCACAAACATGAGGCTTTTCTTCAGAATGAGATTTCACATGTCGGTATAGCTGCCACTTTCTAGAGAAGGGTCTGCCACATTCTTCACAAAAATAAGGCATTTCTCCGGTATGAAATTTTTTGTGATGATCCACATATTCCTCTCGAGTGAATGAGAATGTTTTCCCACATTCTTTACATAAATAATTCACATCCTTAGAGTGAATTTTCTCATGGCTTTTCAATACGTTCTTTTGAGGGAATTTTTTGCCACAGATCTCACAAACAAAAGGCCTTTCTCCTGCATGAATTCTTTCATGTTTATTCAAATTACTTTTGGATGATATCTCCTTTCCACAGTATTTACACTGGTGACGCTTTTTCATATGCACTTTGAAGAAATGCTCTTTCAAATCTTTTCGAAATTCAAACTGTCGCCTACATTTAATGCAATTGAACAATTCTTCAGATGGTGCCGTGTCTGCAGAAGACATATTGCAGGCTTTGCGACAAGGATTAATTAAAGAAATGAAAATTTAAAAGAGTGTGTGTAAAATGCAGTTTTCACTTGCAACCTTTCGACATTAATTGAACATATTTCTACACAATCTGCTTAGTTTATAATTTGTGTTGCCAATTTCTTTTTTCTTTACTCCTTTTTAATATTTTTTATCTTTACGAACCACGCACTATATCACGAACTAAAGCATAGAATAGAAACTAAAATCCTGAAATTTTTTCACAGTTTATATTATTGAAATTTCAGGTTGATTTTATTAAAATTCGTTGTTCAAATTAATAAGTTTGAAAAATTATTAAATACTAACGACATTTTTCTAAACATAAATTAACATAGATTATCAAGTTTAAAAATGCTATCAAATTCATAGTTTACTTGAAAAATATCCATGATTTTTTAGGTTTCTTTTACATTTTTTTACCGTGGGAATACACGGATGGGTCAATGGAACTCTGACTTTAAATAACTTATATTGAGCCAAAATATAGTACTGGCCTTTCAAGAGATCGAACAATATGAACGGCACTCTAATTTTAAAAGACCTAGGAATATTCTGCTCTATCCTATCTAAATTCAGTTTTGAGTGTTTGGAATTTTTCAATTCTCACGATTTCCTTTAACCACTGGGCATTGCAAATGTTTTCATTCTTTTATATTTGTCCCCACCTGAGAAAAGGCCCCTGACGGTGCCAGTGAGCTTGAATAATCTTCAGCACCAACATCGTCATCAAAATATAGTAGTAGCACAGTCCTATGTATCGGTGGTCTCGAAGATGCAACTAAATCTCATATATTGGAATTTGACTTAATTTTTTTTTTAGCAAGTGCATTTTGATTTTATATGAGTTTATTTCTTTATTCCGTATAGCTTAACTCATTCCTGATAGTAAACTTATTGATGATAGTTTATTCCGTACTGATTAACTCTCGCTCGTATAAAATCGTTATGATTTTTCATCTGCATCCTGAAGACGTGATGGTTTAAAAAATGGAAATCAGTTTTGACAGAAATCACAAGCATTCTGATTCTTGACATTTACTTTTTCATTTTGAAAACATGACTTGCTCATTTTCTACATAATTATGCAGTAAAATTAAAATATAAATAAAAAAAAAATTAAATTATTTCTCGTGTTCAAAAAAAGAGTAAAATAAATATATAAATAAAAATCTATCAATAAATAAAATAAAAGAAAACACTCACTAAAATCCTGAAAATCTTGAAAAATAGTTCTGAATAAGAATTAAAAACCGAACATAGGTAAAAATTATACACGTATACACTTGTACGCTTTTGGGCACTTTTATGTGTTCAGAACCAATTCAATTATTTTTTCTGCAGCAATTACGGAACCGAACAGGGGCTTACTGGCTACTTAAAGAAGAAGAAAAACAAAATATATTTCAAGGAAATGGCAGACGCTTTGTTGATGAGAGAAAGAATGATAAATATGACATTGTCTTTCTTAAGTGAAATTGCTGATACTCAAATAAAGACTTTAATTGTAAAATTCTGAAATGTTCTCCTCTCATCCTTGTATTATAATTACTATGGTAGACATGAATTGGATCAAATGACATGTGCGTATTGATAAAAGATATTATCACGGAAAACTTCTTTTAAATTTTCTCGTAGCTTGCGAAATTGTTGCTTTTCTAAGCAAGTTTGGCGATGGTATAGATGCTTGTTAGTGGTTCTGAACTGATTTTAATTTGCAGATCCGGTATAATTAGCACAACATGTGCAGAAAATGGCAATAGAGTGAAAAACCGAACCTAATCAAGTTGCCTTCAAATTTTCAAATATCGATGATTTTCATGTTCGTCCGATATGCACCAGAGAGCGCTGTCGATGGGTGTTGAAGGGAATTCATTGCCACAACCTCTCAACATATCATAGAGAGAAATTATTGAAAACTCTAAACAAAACAAACCACTAAACAAAAATAAGTCGATTCCAGATGTATTATACAACGTGTCGCATACGAATCTGTGAGACATTTAAATCATTGATGGCAACATACGCAGACATCATGAGGACTCTTGTTACACCAGCTGGACAACAAATCACTTGGTCACGTGTCGTGTTCTCGGACCTTAATTTCTCCACTTCGTTTCAGCTGTCTGATGGCCAATTGTCCAGCGTTCTGTCTTTTTGGCACCACAGGCTTCAGGTTGGAATCCTGGTGATGACATGGATGTTTGTGAGTGTTTAGGGATATACGTTATGTCCCTGTCTACTTAGCTTAATTTGTGTACAAATGACAAGCAAAACCACTTCTTTTCTCTAAAATTTTCGGGTTTAATTTTGTTTTGTATCTCTAAGGTCACTTTTCTGCTCACTAGGGCTAATTGGATCGAGACCTACATTTTAAAGTAAAGTACATGTTGGTGAAAATACTCCAAAAATGTTTTTCGGCTTAAAAGTATCATGGAAATCCGCAGTAATGTCCCGGAGTATATTAGACATATAATGACTTCAAATGGGTAGCCACTTTCAGGTTCTTGGGAGAAGTTTAATTTTTATTTATAAGCATCAATATATATGCATATTTATATATAGAAATAAGAAACTCTAGATTATTGTACAAAAAAATGAATGAATTTCGAGTTTTAGAGTAGTTCCTTTATAAAGTTTTCTTTTTCACTTTCGCTGAATTGTTTTGTCTGTTGTATTTCAAAAGCATTTGGATAAATTGAGATAAAGCAGCGTCGACGATCATACTCAAAGCACCCAGTCTTGTCGAGTTTTCTATAAAATAAATTTTCTGGTTTGGTTTGTCGCTCAAAAGTCAATTTTCTGCACACTAATGCTGATTAGATCCATACCTAAATTTTAAAGTCAAGTAAATGTTGGTGAAATACTACAAAAAAAACCTTTTCGACATAACGATATAAGGGTAATTCAAAATGGTTTATATCATTAAAGTTTATCACTCTTTATGTTAGGTTGAATTATACGAAAAATTGAACAAAATAATTCTTCAAATAAAGTTTTCTAAATATGTGTGACCCCACCCATTTTTGTTTGAATTTTATTTGGTTATTTAACAGGCATTATGTGCCTGCCTGCAATGTTCTTAAACATTTTCGCTTCATTTTTTATCTAAGCATTTGAAGTTTTTTTTTCATGTGTTTTGAATTTTTTTCATATAATTAGATCGCCATTTTAAATTGATCGAAAGATTGTCCTGTGCATTGAGAATTATGGAACGAAAGATGAATATTAAATTACGTCTCACGTTACCAAAAATGTACCATACCTTTTACAAAATTACAAATTGTAAACATAGAAATGTGTTATTTTTTCGTTAAAAACATAATAACAGACTGAAAAGCTATAATTTAAGATCAGTTTTGAACACATAAGATGAGACTGGGAAAAATAATTTTTTTACCCCAAATTTTTATTTACAAAATCACACTGTATAAAGTAACAAGCTCACCGAAAAATATAAAATTAACACTAATTTGAATTTTAAAACAAAGAAATTTCTTTTAGATTCATGTTCAAAAGATGAAAATTATACATTTGGAATTTTATACTTAAAAAATCATGATTTATTTGCTGTTTCTCAAAAATAGCGAAAAGTTCTCAAGAGCAATTTTACTAGCAAATGTGTTTTGTCAAAATAAATTCACAATTAAAATATTATTCTGGAAGTAAATATTTGTTTCGTTCTAAAGTTATCAAAATAAAGCAATTTATTTTAAAAATTACTGTATTTAATGCATTGAAACAGAATGTTTGGTAATGTGTATTATGACCGGTATGAAAATTAAATTTAAAATTATCATCAAAAACATTTTAAAAAACCAAAAGTAAATAGTTAAAATTCATTACATCCCTGTAGTATAATATATCCGCTTTTAGTAATTTTTTAAAAATTAAATATATTTTATTACGTCTGAATTAATAGCAAATTACAACCATTTTTAAGAAATTGAATCTTTATTTGACAAATTAGCACATATTTAAAACTACAAAATTCTTAAAACAGATACATCTCTTTTATGGAGAATATGAAATTACTTATTTTGTGCATGGAAGTAGCATTACAGAAGGATTTAAGCTAGCAGCAATGCACATACAAAGAAATATAACAAAAAAATTTATATACACAAACGTAACACAAATTCGTAAGTAACAAATAGTATAGTTTTATGATAAATATGTATGCTTTTAAATATTTAATAACATTATTAAAAAAAAGCATTATTACTCGGGACAGGTCTCCAGATGAGCGTAAGACTTGTGTTGGCAGGCGAACTTCCGCAACCATTTTCCACGTGCTTCACCAAATCTTGTTTGCATCCATATGCTTTACTGCAAAAGGTCTTATTCCTGAATGAGTTATTATATGCATGTTTAAGTTACTGTTGCATAGGAATGCTTGACTACATAATTCACGAACGTGAAGATTTCCTATTGTATGAGTTAACAAATGTCCCTCGAGATCTTGTTTGCATTTGAAAGTTCTCCTGCAGTCCATACAATAATAAGGATTTCTCACATGCATTCTCTCATGTTCATTTAGGTTACCCTTAAGTGCGAATGCTTTCCCACATCGTCGACAAACGTGAGGTCTCTCACCTGTATGAAGCAACTGGTGTCTTTTCAAATTATTCAAATATTTAATTGCTCTCTCACAATGATCACACATATAAGGCAGATTTGGATGTTGTTGATGGCAATGTTCTTTTAATTGTTCTAGATGCATAAATATTCTTCCACATTCATAGCATTTCCATAATTTTGTGGTTGGGAAAGTAGTAGATGCAAACATATTTATCAGAAATTTTATTCCGAAAAAGTTAAAATATTATACTCTAAAATACAGTTATAATTGTTATTATTTCGATCCTTACCGTCGAATTTTCTAAAATGCAAGTGAATATCCTGCACTTCAAATATTAACGAATATATATTCTGCACAACAGGTGCATCTAATTTATGATTGTATCATTGCCATTTATTTCTGTACTTCTTATTGTTGGTAATTTTGTTTTTCTTAAATTCATACGCACTACAGCAGGATGTCATCAAACTTTATCACGGGTTTGGAAATAAAATATTAGAAATATTTTTTTTTTTAAATTTGTGAAATATTGGGATGATTTTGAAAGATATATACTAATTTCTAAATGAGTCCATTGTTTCTGGCCATTACATCCAGCAATGGATGCCAAACACGAAAATAAATTTAATTTGAATACTGATGTTGTTTTTCAAGAAAAGATTGTTTAGAGATTACCATCTGCTTATTGTATTATTAGTAACAGATATAACTATTATTAATTAATCAGTTGATTTGATCCACGTAATGACCACCATGATTAAATACAAATAGGTATATGTATTTAAGTTTACTTAAGAATTAGAATACTTATAAAATGTATACTTAAAGTATATTTATTGCTAATGTCGTCTCAAATGAAATAATTTTTATCTGTATTTTTATAATATTTATGTGAAAAAATGAATTATAAAAATAATTTATTACCTAAATATTATGCGCAGGTTCCAACACAAGAAAAAAATTTCTGTCGCATACATCACCTATGGAATTTTAATTTATATCTTAGCATTAGAGCATTTATAAAATGTATATTAAAAGTATTTTTTTTGCTCTAATGCAGCTGGCAAACACTTAGACACGGACGTCTTGGGTGCCTTAAGGCAAGCGCTGCACAAACGTATCATTTGCATTACCCAAATACTTGAAGATAAGCCAAGGACGCGGAGTAACAATGCCACCGCAACGCACTACGATCCTATTAGACCGGCAGCTAAAATGGATTCCGAACCACTACAAACATCCATGGCACCGCCGGGACTCGAACCCGAAACCTGTGGTACCGAGCCTAGCCACTCGGCCATTCAGGCCCATGGTGTTAAGATAAAAATTTCACATTTTAGCGCAAATTTCGTTTTCTTTTTGACAGAATATCGAAACCGAAGGGTCATCCGGTATATAAATGTATATAATTTGTATATTAAAATTATATTTGCTACTAATTTCGTCTCAAATGAAATATTTTTTAAAATCAAATTTTTATAATATTTATCTTTATGAAAATAATTTATTATCTAAATAATCTGCGTAGGTTACAACAAAAAATATTCCTGTTGCATACATCATCTATTGAATTTTAATTTATACCCTTGAGTATATTAAAAAAAAAATTACATCTATTATTAGTAGATAACATAATTTATATTTTTATATACTTCCTTAAATAAAGTACAAACTTCCTCTTTAATATTTTCCAAATCGGTTAAATATTTAATGATTGAAAGTTTTTTTCTGATGTTAGAACATTCGTATATTCCTTCCACAACAGAGTGAAGGGCGAAAAGTATTATCATTGAAAAATAAACAAAAAATACATTTAAATTTTATTTTACAAGAATATTTTTATTCTTAAGCACAATTCTATGTTGAAATATTTGTCCGAAATTAATCCAATTTTATTTTTAATCAGTTCAATATTTATATATTTTACAATTAATATTCTTTTTTGAAAGCAAGGATTTAAGAATAGAAACAACTTCATAAACCTGATACTTTTGTAGTTCCTGTTGTTTCAAAAGTTTCTCGTAAACAAATATTGCAATTCTGATTGTTTGAATTATCATGAGATGTTAATACACTCTTTCAACCTTTTGAATTTATAAATGTTGCACTCTTTGAGTTAATCTACTAATTCACAAAAACTAAAGTTTTAGCTTCGTAAAGGCATATGGGAAATGTATGTGCAATGTGAGAAATTTTAACCAAGTTGACGATTTTAAAATAACATTTTGCACATTAGGGACATATTGATGATCTAAATTTTAATGGTGAATGTTGCCAATGCGTCTCATAAAAAAACCCTCCTTGAAATTTCCCCTTGGGTCAATTTAATAGTTGCCAAAATATGCTATCCCTAATATGCTATGCTATTATTTTAGTTTGATTTTTATTCTTTTACTAAATTATTTGTGAATTCTATTGGTTTAGGTAATTAAACTTTTTTCTCTGAGAATATTTCAATTAGATACCAGTTTGAAAATATTTCAATTAGATATATTTAAAAAAAAAAAAAAAATTTTTTATTGCAAAAAAAATTCATGAATCTGAAATTTCCCATTTCAGAATGAAATACAAATGTTGCTGTTACCACGTTTTGGCATTGCAGTTTGTTTTTTAGATCGTTATATTATGGCATATATGTTATATAATTACTTATGTACTCAAACGGTTGTGTACGTTATTTTATGCTTACTTCGCTAGAAAATACCAGGTAGATGTGGAATTCAGAATAAATAAATTGTTTGATAATTAAATTATAAATATAAATGAGTAAGGCAGATAAAATAATGAATTGGAAGTTTGTTCTTTCGTTCAAAAAATTCGTGTCCGAAAAGAGGTAGTAAAAATTTAGTAATTTACAAACATCCATGGCATTTCGCCGGGAGTAAGAAACACGTTTGGCTCACGTTTTGCTGTGACAACTAATGAAATACAAATGTTGCATACCGTGCAATATTCTATCAATATTTAACACCAAAGAAACCAACAATTATTGAAAAAATAAATAAATGCCTTATACTTTCATGTGCTATACTTTGACCTTATTTCCATCAAATAAATTCGGGTTTGATTTGATTTGTCACTCTTGGCCACTTTTAGCAAACTTGTGCAAATCAGAAACCTACAGTTTAAATTATATTCTGCAGAAAATATTTGAAAAATAGGTTTAATGTAAAGGTGAATGATGCACAGTTATTTATACTTTTGAAGTTTATCGTACTGTGTTAGGATTAATTTTATAGAAAAAAAAAAAAAAAAAATCCTAAATTTAGATTCCTATTTATATAAGAACATTCTAGTTATTTCATTGAATTTTATTTAGATATTTAAGGGCAACTGCATAAATTCCTACAATTTAATTAGCCAGAGATTTCACTTCAAACTTGCTGCAAACATCTGAAGTCTGAATGCCTGTTTTTGTTTTATTTAATTTGGTTGTAGTGTTAAATTTTAATTTTACCTCGTAATCTCGGTCAAGTAAGATTCTTGCACGTGTTTCAAAATAAATTTTTGACGTAGTTTGAAAGTCTGTCTTCTACATTGAGGATTATGAAATGAAAGACGAAAATTAAAATGCTTTTCAATTTATGCCAAATTTACTATTTATTTCAAAATATTCAAATTGTAGACATATAATTGATGTATTTGATTTACTAACATAATAACATAATTATAGCCAGAAGGCTTTTTTACAATGAGTTTTCAATACATGTAATAAGAAAAATTTCAAATTTTTATTCACAATTTCTTATTATGTAATACTCACTATAAAATTATAATTTGAAATCGAAATCGAAATAACAGTTTTGTGGGAATTTATTTTTACGAAATCAAAGTAATACACTCAGAAATTTAAGTTAAAATAAGTTTTTATTAACGTTTTTAAAAGTAGCTAGAATCTAAACCAAAATTTTTATAAAGTGACTTAAGAAATACATTTTAACATGTTTTGTGGAAATACATTTATAATTAAAATATTATTCTGGTTATAAATATATATTTTTGTTTTGAAGTAAAAAAAATATGTTTTAATGCATTAAATGCAGCATTGTTTGGCAATGTGTATTATAATTTTTTTGAACATTAAATTTAAAATTATCGATAACATTACAAAAATCAAATCTTTAAATTAATATATTTAATGTTAAGGGAATCTTCTAGAATAACATATCAGTTTACAGAAACGTTTTTATAAATTTTATGTTTAAAAAGTTTAAGTTTAGTTATGTTTGAATTAATAACAAATTACACTTTTTTTTAAAAAAAATTGAATCTTTATTTTGTTTGACATATTAGAACAAATTTAAAACAACACAATTCTTAAAATTGAAACAACATCTCCTTTAAGAAGAAAAACATAATATTTTTTTTTTTTTGTGCATAAACGTTCCTATAAAGAAATACAACAATAAAAGGCTATGGTAAACAAAACAAACATTTTTTTTTTTCTTCTAATGCAGCTGGCAAATAGACCGTGATCTTTCGCCGACCGATGTTACTCACTTTGCAATACCCAGGGGTGTAACTTGATGTAACAATGCCCCGCAATGCTCTACGATCCTATTAGGACCGGGACCTACAAGCTTAATTCCGAACCACTACAAATACCCATGGCAAAGCAGGGAAACATAGCCATTTAACACTAACAGAAATTTAAAAAGCAACACAGAACGATTTAAAACAAAATTACAATTGCAAAAAAAAAATACAAAATATTTAAATAACAATACAAAATACAAACTTTTTAGTTAGCAAATTTTTTTGGTGAAACATAAGCATACATTTAATTGTTAAAAATTGTACTGAAGATTTAAAATAATTAGATATGACAATAGTGCAAAATTAAAAAAATTCAAAATTTTGTTCTCATTTTTCACTTCAAAAATTCAAGATGGTTAAAAGTTTAAAACATTTTCAGGCAATAAAAATTTAAAAAAATTTAATTTAATTAATGCTCTTAAATGAATATTTCTCTTGTTTTAAGCATGAAAGTTTCTAGAACATGAAACGCATCACTGATTATTCAATTTGAGAAGCAACACAGCACGTTAAACGCTAACATAATTACAATTACAAAGAAATACAACGAAATATTTATATACCTATACGAAACACAAACTCTCAGCTAGCAAATAGTGCAGTTGGGTGAAACATAAGCATACAATTTTTTTTTTAAAATTTACCAAAGATTTAAAATGAATTAGATATTTAGATTAGAGCAATACTGCAAAATTAAAAAATTACAATTTTTCTTCATATCTTTCACTATGAAAAAAATTACAAGATGGTTAAAAGTTAAAACAAACATTAAAAATTAAACACTACCTAAATTTAAAAATATATTATGAAGTATTTTTAAAATATTAGCTTGTTATTAAAAAAAAATGAAATCGAGTTATATGCAGTTTCCACTAGATAATAATAGTTATTAGCATATTTATTTAATTTAAGAAAATTAAACATGCATCCACAATTTTTTATCTTCAAAAATGTTTTGGAATACGAATCTGCAGGAATTTGGAGAGAAATTTCTCACATCTCATCCTTATTCCATACAAAATATTTTTTAAAGAAATTTAGCCATATGAATATTTAGCCATTTTGTCTAAATCGCAAATATATTAAATAAATTTTACTCTTTATTACAATAACCCATGTAACATAAAACATCATTACAAATTAATAATATATTTTAAAAATATTAAAAATATATTTTAAAATATTAAAAAATATTTTATTTTTAAAAATATTTTTTTTTTTACACATTTCTAATTAATCACATAGGTACAAATAATAATTGACTGCAGAAATAGTGAAAAAAAAAAAAAAAAAAAACTTTATACGGAAAATAAATTAAAACAGGAATTCAAATAAAAAGAATTTAGAAGTAGTTTAGAATTAAAATAAATCCAAATCATATAAATGAACTTATTTATATTTTTTATTTCAGGAAAGTTTGTCGGGAAACAAATAAAAATAAATTATTATTTCTTGTTCATCCAAATGTTTACAAATGGCGAAATAAAATAACATGTTAAATATGAATTATAAAACACAAATATAAAACGTTTAAGAAATATAACGCCATTTATTAATTCGTAATTTTTTGTATACGATTTTTGAAAGAAGTTATGACGTCATTTTAATGTCATGACGTCATCCGTAATTCTTTAGCAGATGACTTTGACGAGTATAACCGCTATTCGAGTCATTTGAGTTTTCATTTAATTTGCTTCACATTAATAATTAATAATAATATAATAAAATCAATATTATATATAAATTAAAATACTTTAAATAAATTTTTTTCTTAATTACAATAACCCATGTAGCATAAAACATCATTACAAACAGCATTTAGAAAATATATAATTATTTTAAACATTTCTAATTAATCAAAGACGTACAAAAAAATAATTGACTGCAGAAACAAAAAAAGAATTTTACAACAAAATAGAATACCATAGGAATTCAGATAATAAGAATTTAGAAATAAGTAATTTAGAGTTAAAATAAATCCCGCTCATATAAATGAAGTTTTAAAATTCTCAAGAACAAATGAATAAATAAAAGCATTTATTTACATAATTATTTTTATTTCAGGAAAGTTTGTCAGAAACGATTTTAAAAACAATTCTTTTTCACTTGTTGAAATCCAAAATTTTACAAATGGCATTTTGAAATAAAAAAATAAATATTAAATATTTGAATTAATAAGAAAAAAAATAAAAATAATTAAATTATAAAAATTTTGTTAAGAATTATAACGCCATTTATTTATTAATAATTATAAGATTTTGCATACGATTTTTGAATGAAAAGTTATGACGTCATTGTAATGTCGTGACGTCATTCCTAATTCTTTAGCAGACGATTTTTGAGCTCACTAGTTTGAAATTAAAATTTAACAATGATAATATTAAATGGAAACAAACAAAAAAAAATATTTTGATTAAACTTTTTACAAAAAAATAAATAAAAATATCTAATTAATAATAACTATACAATATTTTATAAATTTAAAAATAATTAAAATAAATTATTAAATAATTTTGATTAAATTCCATAAAAATAAATTTAAATTTATAAATCAATAAAAATAATAAGATTTTGATTTAATTTAATAAATATGATTTATTTTTCAATAATTGACATTTCATTTTAATTTTTAATTTAGAAAAATTCTCGAAATAAAAAGAATAATGATTTTCTTGAGTATTAAAAATGTTTGGTAAATGGAGACAAATGCATGAAATTTTATTTATTTTTTTATTAAAGATATGAAATTAAAACAATGATAATAATAGAAATGGAAAAAAAGTACAGAAATAGTTTATGTTTTTCCATTTAAAAACACTTACAGAAACAAAATGGGCACCTATAAATATAAAAATATGAAATTTTCAGAAATTTTGAAAAATAAATATCTAAAACAATTTGCATAACAAAAAATCATTTTGTAAAGAAAAAATATTCTGATGGAATAAATTCCTATTCATCTATATTAAAAAAAAATAGTTTAATCAATATTTTAAAAGTACTGTATTTCAAGTAAAATTAAATTTTGTAATGCATCTATTGCTAAAATATTTTCTAAATTTTTAAGTGTATTTCCTATTATTTGAATGTAGAATATCATACATAATAGAGTTAAAATATAGTTAACTCAACAGTTAAAAAATTTTCCGATTGTAATCATATTGTGGTTACAAATTAATCAGTGATGTTAATGAAATAATTTTATATTTACTCTTCGACTGATAATAATTTTATTCTCTTACATTTGCAAACACTCTCTTATTTTCAATTCCTTGTATTAGCTCACACTCTCCTATATATATATCTTGTTCAAATTTTTCAATCGTTCATAAAATACTTTTTATTCCTCCACTAAAGTTCAAATACAATTTTTTAAACTTGTAGTGGATGACACTTGGTGTTAATGCAGTTTTTTTCAAACAATAATTCTGTAATTAAATTTAATGAATTAATTTTATTTTTTTTAGATTTAAGTTGCATATTTCTAGCAATAGATGGCATGAAAACAAAAAAAATGAATGAAAATTATTTATAAAGGACTTTCTGCAATACTGTAAAGAAAAATGGGAATTGACTTTAAAAATTTTATATTATTTGTTTTGTATTTAATATGAAAGAAAATGTGAAACTATAATATGTTATTCCATCTGAAGCAATTATAAAGGAACATACGTATTTTAAATAAAAATGAAGCTTTGAAAAACTATAATAAGTATGTATATAATTATAATTAGCGATACAGTCATAATTAGTAAACTTCAAAAGGAAAGTTAAAAGGGTTTAACAAAGTGGCATATCTTGTACTATTAAAAAATTCATTTACACATGCAAAACACCAGTTAATGCTTAGTAAATCTAGTACAGCGAATCAATATAAAAACACTTTTACGTATCTAAAATTTTAATGCAGAATTAAAATTAAACTATGACACATACAAATTAAAATAAATATTATAAAAATGTTTCTTGATGCTGTAAAACAGTGGAACAATTCCAGTCAAATTTTAAAAACTCATTAAAAACTATTTTTCATCTTAAAACAATAACTATGCTGCATTAAATGTAATGCTTGTCTCTTATTTAAAAATCATTATTTTCAATGCATTTTATTTACGTTTTACAAAAGTTGAACCTGCTTCAATACATTTTTAACTGAAACATTCAGTACGATCTTCGTCCGATTCAGAGAGAATTATTACTTTAAAAATTTCATTATTCAGCATAAAAATATTGTAAAGGACAGTAGCATGGAAAGTCATTGTTATACATTTGAAATGGTAATTAACATTTATTTTTTTCTCTTATTACTATATTCATATTGTTCAGAATGATATTTCGCTCTGCGAGGGATGTTTGATTAATTTTCAGGTATGTTAGGCGTGTCCTCAGATGTTATAGATGAGCCTGCAAATGAGTATATGCCTTCTCCGAGGCTGCCAGCCTTTTCTGAGATGCAAGAACGCATGTGTTTCTTTTAAATCACATTTGAATTTAAATGCTTTTCCCCACTTCAGACAAACGTGAGCTCGTTCTTCAGAATGAGATATCTTATGTAGGTATAGCTGTGACTTGATAGAGAATGTTCTGCCACATTCTTCACAAACATGATTCATTTCTCCTGAATGAAATTTTTTATGATCGTTCACATATTTTCTCAATTGAATTTGAAAGTTTTGGGCCTCATTCTTCAAAAAATGACTGACTTCCCTAGTATGAATTTTCATATGATTGTTGAATAAGTGCTTCCGATTGAAATTTTTACTACAGGTGACACAAACATAGGGTTCCTCTCCTGTGTATGAATTCTCTCGTGTTCTTTTTCAAATTACTCTTCCAAGGGAACGCCTTTTTTGCAGTATCGACACTTGTGACGCTTTTTAGATGTTCTTTCGAGAAATGCTTTTTTAAATTATTTTGAAGTTCAAATTGTTTATTGAATGATTCTTGATGTGGTGTCGTGTCCACAGAAGACATTGAAGTCTTTGCTACTCGGATTATATTAAAAATTGAAAATTTAAAACACTATAAGTCAAATACAATTATCACTTGCAACCTTTCGTCATTTAGTAAACATATTTCTACATAACCTTTCTAGTTCAAAATTTTTGTTGACATTTTTTACATTAGTTCTTGTTTCTGCAAATCATTATTTCTAACAAAATGCGCACTACATCACAGTTATTATCGAACTGAATCACCGAAGTTACTCTAAAATTCTGAAAATATGACAGAATTTATTACTAAATTTTGTTGGTTTTAAAAAATTCAATTTTCAAATTATTAAATTGACAAAAATTATGAACATAAATTAACCTGAGGTTATCAAGTTTAAAAATTCTATCAATTTTATGTTTGAGTTAAAATAATATGCATAATTTATGTTTCTTTTAAAATTTTTTTGTCATGGATAAACACGTATGAGGTCAATGACAGACCTATCCGAATGATATTGAGCTTTTATGCGCTATATTGAGCCAAAATATAGTAATAGCACAGTTCTACGTAAAAGTGGTCTCAAAAATGTTCCTAAATCTGATATATTGAATTTGACTGCAGGAATATTTAATACGTGTATTTCGTTTGTACATGATTATCTGAAATCGAAAATAATCATGAAAATCGACGTACATAATATATAAACATATTCCGTATATTTATATATTATGTACTTCGTTTGGGATGCTTAACTAGCGTATAAATTATTCTGATTTTCATCTGCATACTCAGAAATAATAGCTTAATAATAGAAATCAATTTTGATGATGATATCGCAAGCATTCTGATTCTTCAAATTTACTTTTTCTTTTCGAAAACAGGACTTTGCTCATCTTCTACATATTTTTGCAACATAAATGGAAAAAAAATCTTAATTATTTCTCGTGTTCAAAAATTATATATTATTAAATAAAAAAATAAATAAAAACAATATATAAATAAAAAAAACACTACATAAAATCTTGGTAACAAAATCGCAGTTATTTTGTCCTTGAAAATAGTTCTGGCTAAGAGTTCAAAACCAGATTCTGATGTTTCCTATCGAAACTGCAATTCATTAACCGAGGAGATACATTTGATCGCTTTAAACTTTTCATTCACTGCGAAAAAGGGGAAATATACATCGGTTTCAGTTTTAGTATGCGTGTACAACAGAAGGTTTGGTTTGTCTCTCTACGGTAATTCTGTGCACCCTTTACGGTAATTTAGAAGGGGACCTACAATTTCAACGCGGATAACGAACTAACAAACATCCATGCAGACATGATTCGTAGCTGAAGTCTATCATCACAGAAAGCATAGATTCAAATTCATTACATCTCTATTTTGCCATACTAATTTTGAGCGAC
>BPLR01018784.1:0-24222 GCA_021605095.1 Caerostris extrusa
ACGCCAGTTTGCGAACCACGCGAAGTTTCCGTATTCAGACATAGAACACGAGTTGGGCTGTACTGCTTCAATAGTGGGTGCTGATATTAACGTCGACATCGCTCGAATCCACGGGTAGGTCCCGCGACAGAGCTTCAATCGTTTCTTCTTCATCCACAACCAAAAAGATGTGGTAGTAGTACCAGTTTGTGGTAAGATGCCGTAATGACACCAGCATGGATGACAACACTAAAGCACAGGTGCAAACTGAACTGACTGAGCTGCTAACTGAGGTAAAATGATGAATGATATCACGGTCCAGTGAGCCTCCTCAACTTCGAAAAGGCTGAATGATCCGCGCTGGCTGGGAAAACATTAACGAATGAGTTGCTGTTTGACAGAATAATGACGAAACATCTTTGGCGAACATATGAAGAACAGACAAACACGAAAGATAAGAGTCTCATTTTTTTGTTTTGAAAGCATCTCATAAATGCCCACATATGGCATTTGTTTAATTGTACGCAGTGCTTTGCTTATTTGGGTCACACAAATTAACAACAAAAAAATAAAAGAGAAAAAATCTCATTATTCTTCTAGAGGGTTGTGAGAACGCCCATGAGTTTATTGTCATTTGCGTAGGGAGAGAGTATGGCCTTAAAATGATCTCTAATGAAGAATGCATACATTAGTGCTGCACTGTGACTGGAGTGGATGAATAGAGATCCATAAAATGACAGAGCGTGGTCGAGCGAATGACAACATCTGTACATACTACAGAAGCTGAATGCATTTTTCAGAAAGATCCCTGATAGGCCACCAACATGTTTTCAATAGTCACAAAGCACATGGCGACCTAGCAATGAAAAGCGCGGGATACCATGCCGCAAGAGTTTTCAATAAAAAGACATATGTTTTGGTTGTTAGAGGAATAGTTTATAATGATTATTTCCTCACACGCTGCCGTATTGATATGTTTTGCAGATATGTCAGAATAAACATTTTTACATCAACTCAGATTAAAAATCTCCAAAGCCACAGAGTTGATCAGATGGTCGTGACTGGTTTTTTTTCTGAACACACACTCACCATCACAAGAAAAAAATAATATACATGGTTTAACTTCAAAAGAAGCGTGGGGTTATGCAAATTAGTTACACTGTTGGAACACGAATGGCCGCTTGATGTCATGTTGGACTTTTCATCAGCCGAAAATCTCCTTTCTCGGCAAGTATGTGAACATCAGGCATACTCTTGCTTTGTTAACTTAGAGGAAATGCTTTTTTTTTTTTTTGGATTAAGCCGACCATTCTTTCGATCATTGCCAAGTACCCATGATTGTACTGAGTAAAATCAAACTATTGCTCAAAACTATCACACTGCTGAATTTTCACAGACAGCCATTGGCCAAGTCATCTTCAACAAATGAGTTCGAGAAAGGCTGAGCATGCAAATGATTTGAAGTTTTTCACTTGTATATGATTTAGCCTAAAGAGGCAAACACATTTGAAAACAAACCATTAAAGTACACAAGATTTGATTCTTGGAAGTCAAATTTTTAATAATTTGTTTCAAATGTATTTCTTAACACTATTTAGACTGATAAACATGCAAAGTAGAAAAACTCAAATCAGTTTTAATGCTGTCAGAAAATTTATTAGTACATTTTATATTGTACATTTCCTTCGAGACTCATTTCGACAAGATGACCCATTTAGCCATGAAACACAGGAATCATGCTAACTGAGGCTCACCTGCTGTTTGTAAAGGACAATTCTATTTAGCTGAGTGTGATTGTGAGTCGTTTTGTATGAAATGAAACAGACAAGTCTATGCAACGACAGTTTTAGAATTTGCTCAATTTTTTTATCCTTCTCGTCTCTGGACCGGACGGAAGCGGCAAGTGATGTGGAAACTTTCCTCACTCAGAGATGAGTGTTTCATTTCGTCCAAAAAAAAAAAAAAAGCATTTTCCTCCTAAGTTCAACAAAGCAAAGAATTTAAGTAATGCCTAATCAAA
The DNA here is from genome assembly GCA_021605095.1 of Caerostris extrusa. NCBI lineage: Eukaryota > Metazoa > Arthropoda > Arachnida > Araneae > Araneidae > Caerostris > Caerostris extrusa. The sequence goes on from BPLR01018784.1 coordinate 2,000, forward strand.
TAGTGTTGTTAACATTGAGAAAGATTTTTTGTTTTTCGGTATTGAAAGAGATGTTTTTATAATTTTGTCTTTACTTTGAAAATAAATCAAACTGTATTTTTCTATTTTGTTCTGTTCATTGTGTTCCAAAACATAGTGTTGTAGAGAGAAAGATGTTTCTTTTCTAGCAAATAGTGTGTTGTATCTGTACATATGTGTGTAAATTTTATGAGAAATGAATATGAGCCTATTTTTGATATTATACTACTGAAGTTGTTATTATTATTTTTTTTTTCTTGTATTGAATGATGAATGTGTCTCATCTCAACAGAAAAAAAAAAAAAAAACTGTCGAGATCAATAGAATCAATCTGAGTGGGTTTGCAGAGGAGTTTAATCAGTTTAAGGTGGATTACAAAAAAAAAAAAAAAAAAATCTGTTTATTATTAATATCTGTATACTATTTTTAAATTGTCTGTTAGTTAAATACTTTTGGCAGCATTTCAATGTGGGGAAATAGTAAATCATTTGCAAATAAAAACAGTTTTATATCTAACCCAATTTTAATGGAGGGGAAAAAAATCAAAAAGTGCAGTTTGTGTACATGTCTTTTCTATTCAAACAGTAGAGCAGTCATAAAAATAGAGCTCTTCACTCTATTCTGAAGAAACAATAATTGGGACAAACATATCCCTTCCTTTTCGTACTAGAGTGGTCGCCGTATCGCCTCATGGCTTCTATTTAGAAAACATATTGAAATTCTTCTCAAGTCTTAACATGCATTCAACTACGTGTTTGCTCAAGATAATTATATACAAAAAAAAAAGATGTTATTAAATTCCTTCTATTAGCTCACACTCTCCCTGTATATATCTTGTTCACATTTTCAATCGTTCATAAAATACTTTTTATTCATCCACTCCAGTTCAAATAGATTTTTTTGAACTTGTAGGGGATGACACTGTATGTTAATACGGTTTTTTCAAATATTAATTCATTCATTAAATTTAAGTCATTCATTTTAGATTTAAGTTGTATATATCTACCCATAGAGGGCGGCAGATAAACTTAAAAATATGGAGGAAAGTTATTTAAAAGGACTTCCTGCAATATAGCGAGGAAAAAAAAAATGTAGGAATTGATTTTAAATTTTTTTTTTTTTATATTACTTGTTTCGTACATAACTCTGATTAGTTTGTATTAAATAAAACAAAACGTTCATACAAATGAATATTTTCTTTTTTGAATCATTTTGGAAGGAAAATGTATGAATAGAATATAAATGCCACATATGTAGGCACATTAAATTTATGAATCGCAAAAACAAAAAAAAAAATGAACTCTTATCTTTTCAAAATTGTTGCATGCGAGATTTCTTTCACGCCAAAGAATTGTGACAAGCTTTCATCGCCTATGTTAAGCTACGACAGTGGCGATTTCGAAAGTCGCGCTAGATTCTTCTCGTCCCAAACTGGAAACCCCGAAGCGCGCTCTAATTTATTATTTCTGTACAATTCAAACAGTTCGGACCCAGAGTCCATTTCTCCAACTCTTTTATGAACTCATTTGATTAATGTTTGAAGATCCAGTTATATTAAAGATTTTTATTTTAAATAACAGTCGACAAATTTTCTAAAGCATTTCAGAGTTGGAAGTTACTTGAACCAGCTGAATTATTATTATTATTATTTTTTTTTCAATTGCAGCAATCGATCTTCGTTTGCCGCTTTTCATGTGCTTTCCGTAACATGAGGAGTGCGGCGAGGGATAAAATGGGTCCGCTTTGGTAGTAGAAGTGTTTGTCTCGAATATTATCAAAAAAAGTTTTTACGTGTATGAGAACATAATTGTCGATACGTGAGTTCCTAATTTGACATCTTTCTTGAATACGTGCCCTCGTCGCCTTACCATGGCGAATTATTAGTAATATTGTCAGCTGGAAACGATTCCACTAGAGGGCGGCTGTTGCGACCTCTTTTTGAACTGCTATTACTACTACATACCACATCACTGTGCCTAGAGCCGAGTTGCCCCTTTACAGTTTGAGCATGATGTGGATGAGAAGAAGTCTGATTGGGCTCTGTGGCGCTCTACGGCCGTATGAGACCGGGACCTACTGCATAAAGTGGATTCCGAAACCTGTGGTACCGAATGCCAGAGCGTTAGCTCCTATCAGCCCCTTCTTTTTTTTTTAATTGCAAAGAAAAAAAGGGAAATATAAAATGTAGTACAGTAATTTCTCCATTGGCTCGTGTAAAGAATTTCACAAAGGCAGCGATCTGATAGCCCATCTCTAGTCTTTGGAACCACAGGCTTCAGCTTCGAATCCTGGCGGTGGCATGGATGGTTCGGAATCCACGATAAACTGTTGACCAAATTGGTTGAGCCGAAAGATAAACGTCCGTTTTAAAAGCGAAAATGGGCGAATCAGACGCAAAGCAGTTTTGACAGAGAAAAGTTGAATAGCTCGTGTGGATTATTTTTTTTTTTTTTCATATTATGTAATTAGAAATTTAAAAGTTAAAATTATTTTTGTCATTTAAACCATTCCGACCTAGTTAGAGACGGAGTGACATGAAACAGGAGAGAACTGAGGAAGAGCACAAAGGGTGTACTCCGAATAAGGCAAACAAATTAATGTTAAACAAGAAATTAAAATTAAAGAGTAAAATTAATTGTAAAAAATATGGATTATCCTGGAATTCGTTAGAATATCTCAGGGCCTCAAACTGAAATACAAGACGGAAATTGAGACGTGATGAGTAGTTTCCAAAAGAAGAATCAATAGATTAGCAAATGCCCACTCAAGAGCAGAGAATCAAAACGAAAATTATTAAGTAAGAAACCGAAAGGAGTGGAAGAAATAACGACAAGGAATTAAAATCGGCCTATTTAGCAGGAGAGCCCGGGGGCGTTTTTTGAAACGGACTTATTGCCAAGACTCGCTGTTTACCGCATTGGGTTTGCAAGGTTCGTGACACCCACAAAAATTAAATGAGTGGGAAGAAAATAAAAACAGCCGAATGAAATACATAGTTGTGAAGTGAATAATAATATAATAAAAACACCTGAAATCTGTTCGGCAAATTTCAACTTATCATATGTGAACATTGTGAACGGATGAATAAACTCGGTATAATAATGCACGTGATATATGAAACAATTAATTGGAATACTACTTGATAAGAGTGGCCAAATTCAATAGCCACATGGATATAGCAATGTTAAATAAATCAAGAACGAATTGTTCAAGAATATACAAAGTAAGATTAAATGTAGTCGTGAATGAAGTATTCCAAATTCTACAAGAAACGTTATCGCATTCAATAGCCAAAAGAATATATCAAAGTTTGAAAATTCTAGACATAAGTGAAGTATTCCAAATGCAATAAGAAGCACTATACAGCTCAATAGGCACTGGAAAATGGCAAAAGTGATAAATATGAAATTTTAAAAATAAGGAATTGAGAAACGCACTACGAGTACTTATATTGGAAACTCCAATGTTTAAAATCCCAACCCAAAACATGAAAAGTGATTCAAAATTATACTACAAAACACTTGAAACAAAAACCAAATTCTCCAGAAAATTCCTTAAGATTAACGTTATTCATGAAACATTTCGAGAGTTAAGGTAATCAAAGTACAATTTTCCGCCAAAATTTGCGATGGAGATTTATTTATTTGATCCTCTTTTTCGGATAACTTCACAGACCCCTAACCAGGGCAATATCATGTTCACGCATAAAAGAGCGAATTTGAATGACTAGCACACATATAGGATTCATTCCATTTGAAATGAGACGATGACAATGGGACCCATGGAGCGGATTTCATTTTCTCTCCCTAATGTCGGAATTATTCTAAACTTTTATCAATTGTTGTTTTTTTAATGGAATCTGTCGTGCATGTCGTTAGGTATGGACCGTTCGTTTTTCATTGCATCCCACACTTACTAAAAAGTGGGTTCATTTGAATGACGCTTAAGTTATCAAGCAGGTCCACTTAAATTAAGGAATTTTTATGAATTAAAAATCATTCGGTGTTGAGTTTTAAGAAGAATTTAATTTTGTTTTCACAAAATTTATGAGAATCGATAAACGAAGTTTAAATGTAAACACAGCACGCCACACCGAAATAATAGAAATAAAAACGAAGAATGACAATTCTCCCGTTAAATCACAAAAATGCTCTTGCATATCTTTAGAAAAAAAAAGTACACTACCTCAATTCTCAACAACTATTGAACGCATGTTCTGATAAACGTACTCATTTCAGCATTCAATTAATTGCTGATTTACCCAAACTTCATCAAGGTAAAATACAAAAGAACGTTCCTTCAAAAGTTTCTGATATTCTTATAATTATTAATTCAGCAAGGCCAAAACTGTGTTTAGAATTTTCATATTCTGTCAAGGCTTCTCTCCCATCGAATAAAGAGTGTAGAATAGTAGAAGCAAACGATAAAATTTTAAATAGGATATTGAGAATTTTGAACTCATAAATAGACGCTTATAGCGCGAATTAACCAGAACGACGCGTTATATTTTTAAAAAAAAACAATTCTTACAATTATATTAGAAAAGTAATTCATGAATAATAAAGAATACATTCGCAAATTTTATTTTATCGTGAGTGAACAGAATGTAGAACATTCTATTATTCATGAAGTAACGGATCCTTAAGTGAACGTTATTTGAGAACATTGAAACACTAAAGGCTTCCGCTGATTGAATGACGGTTTCATGTCTAAAATGTTAATTCAAATGTCTGACATCTTATTAAGAAAACCTTTATTCAATGTAAATAAGACATCCCTATTAAGATCCTGTAACAAAACTGACACTCGACGATCATTTCTAGTGTCAGTAACAACCAAGTCATTTTCTAGCTAGCTATTCATTGGTTTCAACTAGGGATTGCAATATCGGACCAAAAGTTCAATACCGGTATTCGGTATTTTTTAGATCTCAATACCGGTATTAAAAAAAGAAAGAAAACACAGGTGTTTCTTTCTTTTTATTAGAGACTGTAAATGTCAGAAAAATTTTTTAATTTATAAACTATGACAGTATATAAAGAGTCGCAAAAAAGTAAAGGAACATCTTATTTATTTAAATCACAAAAAGAGTGTCAATATCACTATTCAGTCTGTGGTACTATTACAAATTTTTTTTTAATGTGATCTTAAAAAACATAATGCATCAATTGTACTATCGTTAAGCCTGGAACGTAATTTTGTGCAAAAATTGCCAGCTGTCGAAAACGCTCTTTCAGCATCTACGCTAGATGGTGGAACTGTTAGCAATGCACGATATACTTTTTCCAAGTATTTACCTCTAAATCCCTCATCTTCAAATAAATCTATTTCTCGTCGGCATGTTATCGTCGGATATAGCTGATTTCTGTATTGTATTTTGGTTTGTTGAAATTTTTTTAGTTACCGTCAATTCTAATTTATTTATGAGTATGTATATAATAAATCTAAAAATATTTTGAACTCTAAAGTATGATATGCAAATACAATGTGAATAACAAACTCACCAATTAAAAAACTATCGAAATATTACACACTTTCTTCACAACTACAACCTTGTTTTCACAGATAAGAATTCTTTCACGGTTAAGAATTCTAAATTTCTAGTAAATACCGAAAAACGGTATTTAAACTTGTGAATACCGGTATTGCAATCCCTAGTTTCAACCTATATTATTTCATTTAAAACCATGTTGTTTATTCTTGACATTTCGTCATAAGGATTGGGAAGAAAAAAAATATCCACTTTTTTTTTGGCTTTTTAAACCTTTCAAAACTAAAGAAATTTCGCAGGCACAAAGCAGAAGCAAATCACTCTTTCATTTTAACTTTAAATCCCAGCTAAAATGAACTCGACAGATTTGCATGTTGCCGCGCACAAATGACATTCAGTTGAAACAAACTGCCGAATCGCGCATCCTCTGCACCAGACAAAACATTTTTTTTTTTTTTAATTGAACTAAACACATTCTCTTTGACACCACATAGAAATAACTCGAAGCTTGCAAGAATCTGTAATATTCACAAAATTTTACAGACAATAAAATAACACGGAGACATAAGACGGAATGAGCGAAAAGAAATAAAATAAAAAGGAAATAATAATGTTAAGAATCTTTCTATCGTTTTTAACGTGAGTAGACTCAAACATGGGTTTGATATTTTGATGTCAACAGTGAGTATCGTTTTCGATAGATAATCCAGATAGTATGACCAAGTGGGGAAAAAATGTTTTTTTTTTATAGTAGGCTAATGAAAGCAAATTTATGGATGGCACCAAGTAGTATAAATACTTTAAACAAAAAATTTCTGCTTCTTCAGGTTCTACCAATAAAATATTAAAATGTTGTTTCTTTAAATTGTAAATACAATGGTTGTCATAAATTAAATGAATATTTAAGGATTTTCCAGAAAAAAAGTGTTTGAGAGTGGGTTAGATTTTTAAAAAAATTCATATAAGTTTATTCATTCATATATTCATTAAGTTTCTCATTTTTTTTCAAATTCTGAATGTATATATATAAAGTAAATAACAAAATATAGAAGAAAAAAATGGACTTCAAGCTAACTTTTGATAAAAAAAAAATATTGACTGTCATTTTTGTGAACTGTCAACAGTGTAAAATATTGTTTGGTTTCCTTCAGGGCGGGAATACGCTTTACAACAACATAACAAGCTCATTATTTTTTCATCACAAGTCATGCTGCTGAAAAGTAACACCTTTGACTGCTTTTTTTCAATTCCTACTATATATATATATATTTGTATATCTTGTTCTAATTTTCAATCGTTAATAAAATACTTTTCATTCATCCACTCAAGTTCAAATGCATTTTTTTTTTTTTTTAACTTGTAGTGGATGACACTGGAAGTTAATAGTTTTTCTCAAATATTAATTCATTTTAGTTTTAAATGGGAGAAAAAATATCTCTTATAAAATATATTTTGCAGGATATAAATTTAGGAATAAAATACCTTCAGTAGCGAAGCGTGTAGATCGCCGGAAAGAAATTTCTTTTTCAGATTCTTTATTAATTCTGGGTTCTAGTCTGAGTCAAGGAGGGAACAAAATGGAAAATATGAATAAATTAGTGAGAGAGATGGAAAGTGTGTGAGAGAGAGAATTTTTACTAACTTAAAAAAATTAAAAAGTGCCTTTAATAACTTTCTGCAATATAGTGAAAAAAAAATAGAATTGACTTTAAAATTTTTTTTTTTTTTTTTTTATTATTACTTGTTTGTTGTTGCAAATAATTTAATCGTTAGTTATCGAAGAGGGATGAATTTAATATACGAAGGGATTTTTATGCTTCAACGGAAACTACTCGCCTCTTTGCATGAAATCCTTAAACAGTAAAATTTTAAATTTATTATGGAACTTTTAATAGGATTTTTAGGTGTTTTAAATAAAATAAAATTAATTTTTTAAGACGACAAGACACGCTATAATTTTTGACGCATTCTACAAAAACAAGTGTTTTCTTGATAAATATTATGCGAATACGTATACACGGAATGCGAATTTCTTTCTCGCACTGTATGGGTCATTTTACTTTTTCCAAATACAAATTGAAAACAAGTAACATAAAAATTTTTTTTTTTTTTTTTTAAGTCAATTCCTACTTTTTTTCACTATTATTACAGAAAGTCCATTATAAATAAAATTGAAATTTTCCTCTTACATCTGGCGCCATCTATTGGTAGATATAAGCAACTTAAATCTAAAAATAACAATGAATTAATATTTGAAAAACTGTATTCACATCCAGTGTCATCCACTACAAGTTGTATGTATGTATTTAAACTGAAGTGGATAAATAAAAAAGTATTTTATGAACGATTGAAAATTTGAACAAGATAGTATATAGGGAGAGTGTGAGCTAACAGTAGGAATTGAAAAAATAAGAGAGCTCATTGAATAAATACAAAAAATCATTATGAGAAGAAAAAATGACAAAAACCGTATAGCAATAGCTCAAAATAATAATGATAATAATAAATAAACAAAGGTAGCTGTCAATTAGCAGAAATGGAATGAAACACAGTTGAGATGAGATGATGAACGTATTTGAGACTTGCATTCGAATCCAAAATTGTCGCTCCCTTACAAGAAAAGCCCCTTGTCCTTAAGTCAGAATTGATTTTGTTACTGCATGATTACTGGTACAAAAGTGATATAGTTATACTTAAATTTATAATGATATGGTGTAGAAAATTCTTTCTTAAAAAGTTAAATATTAATTTATTTAGTGAATGTTTAAATTTAGTTCTTCGAAACTATTTTAGTGAAATACAGTTAATGTCGTGGCGCCATCTATTGGATAACGTTGTTATCTAAACATTTCCTGGAGTATCCAATGAAATTTAATTTACTCAGATTTAAAATGTCGATACATTTTCATAGTAAATTATATTCATTTAATTGTTTTTTATTTTACACTATATTCAAAAATTTCTTACCTCTGACTTTCTTGTGATGAGATGTGAATGCAAATCGTTTTTTAAAACGTATTATTTAAAATACGAAAATGTTTTTATTCTAAAATAAATGAATATTATTTTTTTGCCAATTATGATTTTCCTTAGCTAAAAAGATTGAAGCCAAAAGTTAAAAGCCAATTAAAATTAAATATTCACTTATTGCAACTCGCAATAATTCATTCAGAAATTGTATCCTTCTTTTCATGTAGTTATTAAACGTATAATTTAATGAAATAATAATAATAAGTGATAAATAATATCTAAGTAATAATAATATCTAAGTGATGAATAAAAAATAATTTTTCTTAAGTATTATAGGTAGTTTCTTGATTTAATACATTTTTTAAGAATGAAATTTGTTTGAAAAACGACTAAAATTGAATTCTGCTTTAGAAGCCGCTTTCCAATATGTTTGATATCTCAAATCACACTTTAGGAATTCAATTTCAGTTTGTGGTATCGTTTTAAAATTAATATTTTTAGTACAAAAACATAAACTCTCTCCACTTTTGACAAAAACAAACTGAAATAGAACTAAATAAGGATTTTGTTTGTTATAAGGATTTCTGTTTTCTTTTCATTTGTTATAACTATTTAAAAATATCTTTTATTGAAAATGCTTGATATTTTTTTTCCCTTTTCAGGATTATAAACTAAACTTTTCTCTTCGTTTCCATATACAGTCTAATTTTGTTAATCATTCTAGAGCAATCATCAAATATTTCAAACAATTATCGAATCTTCTGTTTATTGAATAATCTGTTTAAAAATGAAATGTTGAAAAGAATGCAACGTAAACGGCCGATTGAAATAGCAATGCGAAAAAAATATTATAAACGTTTCAACAATAAACAGCAACAATGTAAAGCAATATTGATTGTAGCAGGAGAACAACTTTTCAGTCACAGAACTATGAAGATTTGCAGAAAAAGGAGTAACGCCTAATTTTTTAATACCAGTTTGGTTTTGTTTTTGTTACCACAACACATCAAATGATGGCTTACGCAACCTCTGTTTTAAGATAAACCCCGTCAATATCGAAAATGTTTCTCGTTTATACACCTGAACCACGAATTTTAACAATTTAGTTGCCTGAGAATTCTGCAGCGCCCATCATCCTATTGCAGCGAAGCACATAAGACCATGGACAGCAACTGTACCCAGGGCCGGATTTAGATGAAAAAAGGCCCCAGGCTATTCCACTTATGAGGAGGCCCTTTCACCTCCCATTTTTAAGTTTGTAAATTAAACGAGGGATAATAAAATACATCATTACTGCGATAAATTCTAATAACATTAACATGTATTTCATATGATCGAAGTAATTCGAATATAACCGAACATCGGGATATCAATAGGTCTGTTTCAATCTACACTTCATTTATGCAAGAACAAACCAGAGCTCAGTAGCATAAGGCGCGTCAATATTTGCCGTAGCAATCAGGGAACGTATGAACTCTACTTTGGTGCAATCTAGTCTCTACAAACGAACAGACCCAATGAGCCGGACGCGTTGAACTAAACCAATAAATTTTTATGTTTCTTTATTAGTCATATGTGTAGAATTTCTTCTTATTTTCGATTCAGTGTTTTAATGCTTACTGTTTTTAGAATAGTGTCATTCTAATTTTGCTAACAATTTGAATGTAGGCCCCTCTTGATCTTGAGTCCCTAGGCTGAAGCCTGTTGGAAAATCCGGCCCTGATAGTACCCCATGTAAAACAGAAGAAAATTTTCTAAAATTCGAAACCGTCAAGCCCTGAGACTATCGCGTTCCAAAAGAGGACTCTTTCTCATTTAAATTGATAGCTGGCACTGCTGTATCCTCTAATTGCATTACAAAAGGAGAAACAACTCGATTATTTCAACAGCAGACCACGGAATGAAGAAATCTGTCGCGCAAAAGTGCGTTAAAGCAGGTTTATTGTTAACGCATCATTTTATTCAAATAATTGGTGGTAATGTCTTTCGGAACTCCAACGAATGTCACTTTCGCAATGCACTTCTTGACAAATCAATGTCATAGCGTGGGTAACTTATCGTTGAACGCTCTAAGCATTTTCTTTAAACTAAAAAGATGTGTATAATAAATAAAATTCCACTCTCTTTGAAATAATAATTTAATCACACAATAACAAAAATATTGAAAGATTTAAAAGTTTTTTTTAACCGAAGATTTTACAATCACATAGGAAGAATTTTACGAAACAGCCATCTGTGCGCACCACTGAATCTAAATACATTTTACGAAGCCATTCAATGATTAGAACTTCTCAGCTTTAGATATATCACTCAAGGTTAATTTAACCACTTTATTTGCCTTTAGGCCATTTCGTGTGATAGATCCTTCTGAAACACAAAGTATAATAATGGTGAGGATTCATTGGTGTAGAAACTTTGAGATGACTTGACCAAATAGTGTCGATTCCAAATTCTGGATAATTTTCAATTTCCAGGCATTTATTTAAGGTTGAATGTGATTTCGGATTAACTCAAAATAAATACACTGGAATTCCATAATCCACTCTCCTGTACTAATTTAAATGGCTCACCTAGCGGACAAAATAGCATCCATTCTAATTAACTGCTGCACCAATAGTAAAATTCTGCCCACTAGAAGCTCTTTGCTAGACGCAGGTTCAATTGGAACAATCGTCTTATGCTTGATTTTCTTAAAGAATTCGACGTAATTATTTACTTCCTTAAAATTTGACAAAGGTGTTCCCCAAATTTTACATAAAACAGTCAACAAGGCAGAATCCAGCACATCACGTAAAGTGCTTATGGACGAACATTTGCCATCACAATAATCAGCTAAAGCTGCTTTGAAGGCGATCTCAAAAACACCTGCTGGATAAGCCACGCCCAACACACACGTTGATGCATCCTTCACACTGGTGGTGCAATGCTCAAACACACCAGCATCACTCAAGGCACATTTTAAAACTTGCAATTTTGATTGAAATTCAGTTTCACGTTCTGATCCTTTGTTTTTACAATCAGCTGTATGTTTGGACACTAGGAGCTGAGAGCCAGAATAGGCACCGGACGGAGATATCGAATGACTAGAAATATTGCTCTGTTTATTTCTCAATTTAAGATGCTTCGCAGGATAATCAAGCCACTGGCGTACTGTCTTCAGACAATTGATACACTCCGAGTGATAATCCTCCCATATCTCCTCAACGGGAGCACACAAAATAATGTGATGTGGTAATATAAATTCTTTGGTGTTGGTGGTCTTCAAACAGACGAAAGAAACTTGACCAATCACTTTTGATTCTAAAGTTTCGAAACGTGCAAGATTTTTAGCAACCAAACTATCTTGCAGATGATCAAACGGTGTAATGTTGCACACATCGAGAATGTTATCCATGACTTCTTTAGCTATTCGGCTGATAACGACAATTCCACACCGAATGCACAGGGATTCCAGAGCGTCAGAGAATGCATCTGTTGTAAGAATCAAAGATACTTCCTGAGATTTTAAGTACTTAAACTTGTCTTCGAAACACTTCGAGGAGAGAGCGGCTGGGTATGGACCTGTTTCCACATCCATACTCAAAACTATATTGTTCGATTTTTGTGGAATGCCATGCAGAACCACGAAGCAGCCTCCTTCGAGAAACCTCACTGAGGAGGAAGGGTTATAGTGCAGCACAAACCCCTTAAGAACTGCGGACTCTCGCAGGGGAGAAATGGCTTTGGAACACAGCACATCAAAGTTCAGAATTAGGTAAGTTAAGGAATCGATTACGCGGACGGAATCGGAAATGCTGCCAGAAAGGAGATCACAAATGAGTTGGGTGAGTCTCTTGGAAACAATGTCGGAAAATTTTGTTGAAAAGAAAGTCGAAACTAGCCCTTCCGACTCTTTGGAAAGCGAGTGGAAAGATGCACATGACGAACAAGCAAAAGTGTTTCTAATGTTGGCAAAGATCACGGGCAGGGAAGACTGTAAGAAGGAAATTTCTCTCAATACTGTTCCGCGCACTTCTGCTTCACTCGACGTTCGCACTAGAGCGCCCACGCCACGTAGAATTTCTCTCAGCAGCAACAAGAACACTTCGCAGCCATCGCCAGTGGCCTCGGTGTGCAGAGAAGCAGACTTCATGATGACCTTTTCCACGGGATGGCCTTGTTCGGCGAATGCCAACACTCTCGAGGCTGCCTTGGTGAAGGTGACGCGGCCCGTGCTGCTCACTGCCATGACCAGGGAGTGCTGTCCCACTATCCCTTCCACCCATGAACTCAAGCCATCACACACAGAGGCAATTTTCTCCAGCGATAGATACTGTACTGAAACCATCACCTGCACATCGAATACTTGGATAAATATTTATCAATTTAAACCATTATTTGAAGTAGATAAGTCACACAAATCTTTTGATTGGTTTTTCAAAGTACAATTCTTTCTCACTCTGTGAATTGCATAGAATCACCTGGCCATATTGTGCACGTGTACGCTTACAGAGACCCAGGAATGAGAAGAGCGACGAATTAATTACCTTTTTTCACACTTTAGGGGCGGTTCTTCCCTTCCTTTCTTCCTCGAAATCCTTCAGAAGGTAGGCAGGCTTATAGTAGACATGACCTGACCGAGTCTTAGCCAATAGCTGCTCATTGGGAAGTGTGTTGTGTCTGCAACCTAGAGAGGTATACCTGCAAAATATATAAACGAGTGTTGGAGTGAAAAACTTTTTATAATTTTTCGTAAAACAATATGTGATCTACTGTGTATAGTAAAAATCAAAAAGATTTATTTCATTTGGTCAAAATGAGTAAAATTTTGAAAGTAAAAATATATTAATTTTGAAACAGGTCTTGAATAATCGAAATTTTACAATCGCTTGTTATAGAAAAATTGTTTTTTGGGGTTTTTTTCTGCAAGCGATTTTAATCCCAGTTTTGATATTTTTAAGGCAAGAAATCGACTGCGGAATGCATTTTAGAACAGAATCATTTTCCAGAAAATACTGCCGAGGAAGACCTAAAGATTCAAGTTCGGCAGATGATGGCTATCTGCAACTAATTGCAAAGACATGGTGGCTATGCTCCAGCCAAAATAAAATTCCCGACTTTTCTCGGTTTTCAGGCGAAATTTTAAAAATTGACGCACATTATTGAATGATACTCGTTTTATTATTCTCTCTTTATTTTGTGAAATATAGCTCATATTATTATTATTATTATTTTCGAAATAGATGGCTAATTAGAGAAAATGAAGAATATACATATTTTTTTAATTTCGTAGAAGTATTAATTTTTTTTGAAGCAAAGTTGAAACGCAATACAAAATTTTTTAAGTTAGCAGAATTAGTCCCCCTCCCCCAGGCAGTGCAAAAGTTTTATTTTCAGTAGTAATTAGAGAATCCGTAGTAGTCACTGCGTTACGTGGTGCACAAGAAAATGGTGTTTTGTGATAGGATGGATCCCAATAGAAATAGGCCTAGACCAAGGATGGGCCAACTCCGGCCTGCCGGAATGTTCTATCAGGCCCGCGAGGATAGAATTTTAATTTGGCGGTCTGAGACAAATTAAAAGAAATATATATCAATCTCCTTTTCTACTTTGATTAAATATTTTATTTTTTCTTTTTTTTTTTTTCAAAGGCCTGATGATCTTTTTACTTTCTCTATTTTTGTTCTACAACACATAAATCGACGGAAATAACAACCACAGACAGCTTTCAATCGGTAAAGTGTTAAAAGCTGAAGTTCTTTGTTAGTTATAGCTGTTGATTGGCGTCAACAAGAGTTCTCTTTCTCGGGGGCAGACATATGGGAATCAATATACGTGTATTAGACCTCACATGTGGCAGACTGCTCATTTTAAGCTCCAGCCAGCGGCTTTTTCTTTTGGCGCGAGTTCTAATATTATTGATTGCGTTTGGAAAGATTGCGGACATATAGCATTATTGTGAATAGTGATGAAATTATTAAAAGTATAGCGTAAGCAGTGCTTATTTGGGTTATTCGTAAAATATTTCAAAATAAAGTATATATATTATTGGTTAATAATATTATGGTAATAATAAACGGTTATTAATATTATAAATATTTTTAAAATTTATCTTGGTCCGCCAAACTTTTTTTCTACGATTTTTGGCCCGCGACCGAAAAATTTTGCACATCTCTGACCTGCTACACAGACCTAGGTACGGGCGTGAGATGCTGAAAGAAAAAGATCAAGTAATTTAATTAAGATTCAAAAGCACTTGAAGTACCCTCTGTCGTAGAGGCTGCAGTACGGGACGTCGAGGCAGCGGAGGAACGACCACACCTGGGGGTAGGACCAATCGAAGAGCGGGTTGACGCGCATGAACTGGGGCCAGTCGCTGTCCGTCATCTGGAAGGCCTCCAGGTCCGAGCAGCGCGGGTCGGTGTGCCGACAGCCCATCAGCACGGCGCGGATCTGGGGCAGATCCCGCTGCAGTCGCCCCAACGCATCCTTGATGGGCGGCTCGTACGTCAGTACGTCTAGGTTGTACCTGCGGGGAAAAAAAGAAAACTCGCATCAGGTTTGGTTTGTCGCTTTACGGTCATCTTGTGCACACTTTAGGCTAAACAGACCGGGACCTACAGTTTAAAGTGGATTCCGAACCACTACAAGCATCCATGGCACCGATGGGACTCGAACCCGAAACCTGTGGTGCTGAGTGCCAGAGCGCTAGCCACTCGGCCCTTCAGGTCCTACTCGCATCAGGAGTTAATATGTATGCTGCAGACTCAAAATCTTCATTTATAGCCCCATCCAGACGAGAGTACGAGTTGTTCACATGAACCAATTATAAACATGTTATCTTAGTATGGATAGAATCCTCGGAGTGAGTCGACTGTCTCGATCCGCTTCAACCAGAAGTTTTTTTACCACTCATCATTCTCGCGGATGCCATTTTCAACCAGGTGTCACTCACAGCGAATATTGTTTCTCGCTGTTCGACGCGACACACAGAACGAGAACAATTCGCTTGTCTCGTATGGACGCAGCTTATGACACGATACATGCCGTGTGGTTTTAAGGCCTTATTAAACGGATTTCGTTTCATATCTTCAACGTGAAGGAAACAATCGTTACCACTCCAATAATTAGTTCTTAACATTTATCGTCCATAGCTCACTTGCATGAAGCATTATATCTTTTATTTCGCAGAAACCAAAGAGGACAGACAGCAGCGTGGTTTGTGTTTATGACTTTTCTCTTACACCATGACTTTCTCTGTCGCCGAAAGAACATGCACATCGTTAACTTATTGGGCTAGTGGCATTGCCAGTTTGCTTCACATTAAAGAACAAGTACTAAAAAAAAAAAAAAAATAATAAATAAATTAAAGTCAATTCCTACTTTCTTTTCACTCTATTGCAGAAAGTCCTTTATAAATAATTTTCATTCATTTTTTTTTTAAATTAATCTGGCGCCACCTATGGGTAGATACATGCAACTTAAATCTAAAAAAAAAAAAAACTAAATTAATTAAATTTAATTACTGAATTAACATTTGAAAAAACTGGATAGACACCCAGTGTCATCCACTACGAGTTCAAAGAAAATGTCTTTGTACTCGAGTGGATGAATGAAAAGTATTTTATGAACGATTGACAAATGTGAACAAGATATATATGTTATAGAGAGAGTGTGAGCTAATAGGAGGAATTGAAATAGGAAACCATCAATGCAAATTGGCGTAACCACCACATGGAGTTGTAGCCGATAAATGCTTTCGATTAGTGTTTTCTTATTTCAGAAGAACCGTCCTTCCATTATTAGAGTTTTTGCATACCGTATTTTTAATTGTCCGGTATGCAAAAACTCTCTCTTATCAAACTTTTATGTCATTGCAGAGGGCAGTTTTGGAGACACGCATTCATTTTGAGTTAAATGCCCGCGAAAGGATATATATATTGCATTTAAAAATGAAACAATTGAATCCGATTGTAAATAAAATAAAATATGAATTTAAAAGTCTTCATTTATATCAATTAACTTTTTTTTTTTAAAAGAAACATATTCAAAAATTTTACTACAAATTTCATTTTTGGCAAGCAAACATTTGTGCAAGTACCCGAGTTTTTAGATGAATTTTTTTTTTTCTTCGTTAACATAGTAATACTATTATTTTTGGTTTTATGCTAGGGTCATTCCATATTCGCACATTTTTATAAATTATTCATAAATTCATATTGTTTAAGAAATCACAAAATTTCATTAAAATGCATCAACTAGTCTTTAATATACACGACCGAAATAATTTCAAATTGTCATAGCAGTTTAATTAGAAAACGCTGGACTAAAAAGACCGATATGCAAAATGCTGCAAAAAAAAAATTTCGCCGAGATTTAGGATATTATATTGAGCGTCGTCAAAATTAAAAACCTCCGAAAACTGCCACAAGAGGGCATCTGCTTATTTACAGCATTTTTCATTGCCATTAAGGCCAAATGTAATCAAGATTGCGAATGGTAGTGATAAATAATGACAATCTCAAAACAGCCTGTTCGTTTGTTGACTGCAGCTTGATTCTGAAAGATTGTCGAGTGACGTTTAATCTGTTGAGACGATCTGTGATAATCAGAGGATTTCACAACCGGAAAAACAGCTTGCCGCACGATTCACTAGCAGCTAAATCACGGAAGTCGT
This sequence comes from Caerostris extrusa, assembly GCA_021605095.1. Taxonomy (NCBI): domain Eukaryota; kingdom Metazoa; phylum Arthropoda; class Arachnida; order Araneae; family Araneidae; genus Caerostris; species Caerostris extrusa. Next base: position 19,135 of record BPLR01018784.1, read on the forward strand.
TTTAAAGCAATAAGGCATTTTCACAGAGCCAGAATGATGAGGCACTTTACCATCAGCTGTAGAAATCATACCAACTTTTAGAGTAATTAAATTACACTTATGCTTTAATTAATTACTAATTAGATCAGAGAAAGAAAAGTGAACAATGCAGAAAAATATCCAGCCGGAATGAGTAACAAGAAATGTTTGAAACATAATCACACCTATACGTAAGCTATACATGGGGGGGGGAAATAACTCGCATATGAAGTGAAACCATATCTAATGCAGAGTTCTACAAAATGAGCAATTCTTGCTGTCGATGCCTCCGTTTAAATAAAAATGCACCTTTCTTATTTAATGATGCATTAGCCGAGAATTGCAGCACGGAAAAAAAAAAAAAAAAAAAAAATGCTGAACACGCGGTACACTTATGCTGGGCATAGTGATAGACCCTCTGTCTTGTTCTACAACTTGTTAAACATACCTCCGTCCTGTGAACTTTACACATATTTACTTCCGTAAAAACACTTTCTTCACGCTGCTTTGTGTGTGTGTGTTTAAGTAATTCGGAGGTGAAAAAATGTTAACTGATGTGAAATAATCCAGTACTAAATCGTTAAAAACAAACAGCATAAAATACAGCTAACGAGAAGCCAAAGAGCAAGCGACTGATACTAAAGAATATTAAATAATAATAATTAAAAAAAGCAGGAAATATTCGGGTAATTGGGGTAGAAAACATTCTTGCCATAAAGTGTCGCTTACAAAGTTAAAGTAGTGAAATTTTGATTAGAAGTTGCAAACTATCGGGTCATCCACAATGATCTTCGTGGCACAACATACCTTTGGATGCTCAAGCCAATGAATTCTTCAATCTCGGGAAAAGGCTGTTTGCCACGAACATACAGAATTTTTATCTTGGGCCTCTTGGTTGAGTAATGTTTGAATATGAATAAATACGTGAGATGCAACAGCACTGTGCAGTCTTTACCACCATTGAAGCTCAAGCACACACCTTCTGTAGAGTATTTTTTGAAGCAATCTTCTAGAATTTTCAAGCTATTGGCCACTATTTCTGCCAATTCCTGGTTGTGCCCGCCGATTTCAAAGAGGGCCTCTAGCGCTTCTACTGAGCTGGGAGGATGAGGCCCAACAATGCAATTTTGAGGTAAGTGGCTTCTTAAATAACCTTCTGCGTCCATCAAAGCACTGAAACAGTCTGCTTCCACAGTCAATTTCACTTGATAATACTCATTCTCCACATCAGGATACGATCCAAATCTCACGGTATCCTTGAACTCCTTCACGATTTCATTCAGAATTTGGGTAACGTCAAACTCCGTGACTCGGATATACAACTTTGTGTCGAAGTACGGCACAGCATTACTGCAAAACACCGACTTTATTCTGGAGAATGCCAGCTCAAGATAAGACGGAATGCCAGGAAAAATGAAAACATTCTTCACCGATACAATTGGAATGAAAGACTTCTTTCCAGTAGTGTGAATTTCAGCAGATTCTGGGACTCGCGACATTTTTAAGGCAGTGCTTTCTTCAAGCCCCAATCTGCGGCATAGTTGTAGAGTAACAATCTGCAAATCTTTGTTTAAAACAAGCTTTTCGCCGAATGCTCTGGCTACTCCTTCATAGGTGACGTCGTCGTGGGTGGGTCCTATTCCTCCAGAGGTCAGGACAAACGAGTACTTCCTGGAATGCTGCGACACTTCTTCAGCAATTGTGTCCACGTCATCGGCGATGACAGATACCCGCACCACGTGCACCCCGCATGCATATAATTCTCGGCATAAAAATTCAGAGTTTGAGTCTTTGATTTGACCTTTAAGGATTTCATCTCCAATTACAATGATGGAAGCGATGGGTCTCGATTCCATTATGCAGAACCTAACAATGCAAAGAAAAAAAGTGAGATTAACACACCAAACTGCATCACACAATATTCAACATTACTTTTATAACGATATTAGGCTTAAAAAATATTAGTAGGCCAACTAAATTTATGAAGCATAAACCTAAACCCAGACAGATGGAAAAATGCTTACTACTTGGGAAAGTAAAATATTGAGAAGAATTTTCTGATCTGTCCAAGGTAATAAGGTTTGGAGAATTCAAAACTATAGTCCATTATAAAAAAAATAAACAAGAAAAGATTACGATTACGTCTAGAAGAGTTAATAAATAAATACAATTACGTCTAGAAGAATCCAGTGGTAGGCATTTGAACAAATCAAAGACAAAATGCTAAAAGGAAATAAAAAAAAAACTTAAGAATTGGGAAGAGAGAGATGGTTGGAAGAAGTGGAGAAGGATATGGAGGCTGTGAAAGTGACACAATGGAAAAGAAACATTAGGAATATTACAGTTTGGGAAAGTATTAGCAAGAAAGCTATGGTCCACCACTGGCTGTTATGCAAGGGATCAACTTTTTTATCAAAAAAAAAAAAAAAAAGGTTATGATAAGAATTTCATTGAATTAATTTTTCCAAGAATTTCTAAGCAAGGTTCAGAATTATGATATTAAAATTTTCATGTTTCCAAATTCAACTTCATTTTAGTTATCCACAAACTAAAAATCAAAATTTACTATAATAAAAATTTCTTTGGCTTCAAATCAAATTTTTATAATTTGTAAATTTGATAATGTTGCTAATTTTAGAACTGCATTTTAACAAATTGCAGAAAGCTTCAAAACTCAGCAATTCAAAAGGAATGATTTACTGAATGGGAAGGAAATGAACTACTGTTTACAAATAACTAAAATTATAGCAATATCACCGAAATCAATTGGTAATGATACAAATTTCTTTCAGAATTATATTTCCTACTTTTTTTTTTTTTATATTATAAGCAGCATAAGTATAAAACATTTTTACAACTAGTTCTACTTAAATTTGAATTGTTTTTAAATTGTGTTTGAAATCATAACATTTAACATAAAAATTTCTGGGTGTAAAATCAACAATTATAAAAAAAAAAAAATATTCAGATTGATTGTTTATTAATAAATCAAAATCACATGAGAATACTGAAAACAAAAAAATTGAAAGGTTTACACAACAAATAAATATATGAGAATTATGAATATGATAAACAAAACTTCTTTACTAGACAGTATAGTAAACATTACAGTTTTGAATACAAAGTAAATATGAATTAGATGTATAACTGTGATTATTTCATATTTTCTTCATAAAAAATAATGTATATAAAAAATAGTTAACTAGTAAAAAATATGCAAATAGGATAAGAATATTTTTGAAAAATACAATTCATAAAAAAAAAATTGAATATAAATAAAATAGATAAATAAAAATTAAATTAAATTAAATAAAAAAAGAACTTTCTACTTTAAATAACAATTCTTAAAATATTTTGTACAGTTTTAATTACATTATGTTTTTCTCAGCGAAAAACAATGTATTGAGGACATTTTGAGTAAATAATTATAGCCAGAAATATTGCAATGTAATTAAAAATGACTTAAAATTTTGAAATTCTGTATTTTTCATTCTAGTTAAAAAACAAAAAGTAGTTTTAAATTTTTATTTTAGAAAGTGTGAAGTATTGCTTTTTATTTAATTAAAAAGTTAATTGAATTATATAGATAAGTAAGATAATAAGTTATACAAAAATAATTAACTTTTAATGAAAATAAAAAGCAACTTCATACCTAGATAAATTTATTCTATATTAAGCATATTATAAAAGATTACACCACATAATATTAATTGAAGTAAATTTTATTCAAATATGTTTTTATATTAAGAGATAATAGTATTTACCAAAAAAAGCAAAATAACAGAACATGTTGTACTGATATTTACAGCAACAAAAGAAAAAATATATCCAAAAGGAAACAAGTTTGAGGCAACACATAACATCCAGAGTATTTCATAATACTCATTTCTCCATGTACTGGAGAAACGAGTTTTATATAATATAATTTAGATTATATTAGAAAAAAAAATAATTTCAAAGACCAGCGGTTAATTTCATACTTAGATCTTGACTGCTTAACCACTGTAATATAATAAGTTTTCCCAAAGAAAATATGCAAGGGTTATACATTTTCCTAGTTTTAGATTAAAAATTTACAAAGAAAAAACATATGATGTGACTGTTCTTTAAGGCCTTCCCCCATGGAACCAACTATATTCTATGTCAGTGGTGAGAAAATTTTCTGTGCATTTAAAAAATTGAGAATTCATTTACCTGCACAAAATATATAAACTTTGAGCTTTTGTATTTTTAGTAGAAGAAAAAAACATTTATATATATGGAAATAAATTTTTTCTAACAGCCCAACAATCATTAAGCACAGCACACAAGTTGAGTTCACCAGTTAAGGATGGGGTGGGGTGGGGGCATATACACACACTTTTGGCAAGAAACGGTCAAGCTGTGCAATAAATAAAAGTAATTGTTAGAGGTTGGACTCTCAATTTGAACTGGATATTTTCCCCAATTAAGCCATTTTCAGCCAAAGGGATGTGTGCTAAAAGCCTACCTGACTGATAAAAAATATTGATTAGAGACTACATTAAATATAACTCCGTAACAATAGTAGATAAAGATAAGATAATTAAATGAAGAAAAATAAAATAATCTCCAAAGGTATTTAAGACATATAGTTCTTAACTTTTATTTTGTATTGCAAACTCCATTAACAATAATAGAATATAATAATTCTATAATATTGGTTTACATAAATGCTATAATATAGCATCTATAGAAAACAACAAAAGAATAAACATTTCTTTCTATGCACCATATAATACTAAAAATATTATAAAAAAGAAAGCTTAACATTTTTATTTTAAAAGGTATCAGACATTATGTTGAAGGAAAATATTTATAAAAATGTTTGACAAGACAGCACATATCATGTTTAGATCAGTATCTTTTCACTGTTTGCTAATGTTGACAAATCTAAATTTCAATTTCAATATTGTTGTAAATGGATTTGAAATATACATTTATGTGAAAAGATTAATAATCTTTTTACACATGATAAATCTATGCTTCAAACAGCTTTTAATTCACTAACATCAATTTAATGTTTGATTTAATTAAAGATTAATAAAGATT
>BPLR01018785.1:0-57212 GCA_021605095.1 Caerostris extrusa
TGCAGGCTAATGGGTAGTGCCTGTGCACTAATTTCAGTGCATTTGGACCCGCTGGAATTCTTAGTAGTCTATCCCAGAGGTTAATATTGATTATTGTGCAACTTTTTTCGTTTTCTATTTTGGAGATAAGCCTTTATTACTTTTAATTAATATCAAATTAAAATGTACGTATTTTTCATGAATTTTTACAGATAATTACCGAGGTTGTCTATTGAAAAGAGGATTTCTAATTATGATCAAATGTTAATAACTGCTAATTGATAATTACTATTGTTATTGAATGCTATTTAACATTAATAATACTAAACGTAATATTGAATTGAATGTTAATCGTAAAAGTAATGTTAATAGTTAAATTTATGATAACATTCTACCATAGGATACATTCAAGAGGAGTATTTAATCCTAATTTATCCTCTGGCCATCGGGCAGCGGGGGTATCAGAAGATTATTGCATTCCACGATGACTTTTAGGATTAAATACTCCTCTTGAATGTATCCTATGATAGAAATCTTGGAAAACTTCTACCTGGTAGTCGGCTTATCGATGCAAGTCGCTTTTACATATGTTGCCAAAATGGCCATCGAGTCTTTTCGATTTTGAAATCAGTGAGCTGCAACAGTTGACACCAGTGGATTCGAATTTTCAGCTTTCCTGTATTCTAGCTGCTCACCTTACCATCGGGCCACGAATAGACCTTTTTTAGAAAATTTGTTCTTCATTTCATTTCGATATTTTCTTTTAAGTATTTGAAGTAATTTATCTGACGGAAGGGAAGTGACACTTTATAATGTTATAAAATATTCCGTCTATAATATATGTCTTGAATTAATCCTTCAAATTATATTTTCAATATTTTGACAATTTTTGTTTCAATATTTTGTAATTATATTTTAATTTTTGTATTTTGTTTGCATTAATTTTTATGGTTGAAAATATTCCAGTGGCAGTGTTATCGACTGTGGAAACTCATGAATAGTAATAACAAGAGACGAATAATACAAAGCAAATCTCATCTATTTCAAATATAAGTTGGAATATTTGTGGAATAATCTATATTTAATATTCTGTATAAATTTTAATGCTACATATACTTTTTATGTTTTTTATATAAAGAAAAACAAACTCCAATGGTAGTATTATTGATTGTGAAAACTAAACAATAATAATAAACTAATAATACAAAGCAAATCTCCTCTAGTTTAAATATAATTATTTGTAGAATAACCCATATTTAAGCTCGTATAAATTTTTTAATACTATATATATTCTTTTATAGTCGAAAACATTCCAGTGGCAGTGTTTTCGACTACATATACTGAAGAATAGCGACTAAGAGTGCTTTGTTTTGTATTATTGCAAGCGACTAATAATACAAAGCAAATCTCTCTATTTAAAATATAAGTAGGAATATTTGTGGAACAACTTATAATTAATATCACGTATAAATTTTAATACTATATATATACTTTTTATATTTTTTGTAGTCGAAAAACTCCAGTGGCACTATTATGACTATGAATGATAAATAGGAATAATAAGCGTCTAATAATACAAAACAAATCTCATCTATTTTAAATATAAGTAGGAATATTTGTGAAATAACATATTTAATAAGAAGTATAAATTTTAATACTTTGATAAGTTTCAACTTTCATTAAATGTATTACAAGCATTACCGTACAAGTTCAACTACAAGTACATTTCAATACAAGTACAGTTCATTACAGTACAAGTTCATTATAGTACAAGTTATATAATAATATTTCTATATTCAATAAAAAAACTTTTAACGTCTGGGCAATTCTGTTTGGCCGAACAATATTTCAATTTATGTATGAAAATATCTTACTGAAATTATGCACCATATTATTTACATGAAGTTTTTATAAAAATGAGATTCGGTTTCAAAGAAATAAATTTATTAAAATGTTTATTAAATTTAAATTAAATGAGGTGATTTTAAAAATACAATTAAAATTACAATTAAAACAATATTTTTAATTTAATTTTTAGTAGCGTATAATCAGTGATATTTAAAATTACATGGGACTTTTTGGTTAAATAACAATAAAACACTAATAAAATAATTAGTGCAAATTAACCATAACATTAACTAAATCATGTATTAATCTATATGTACACGAATAAACGTATTTTTACATAAATTTACGCATTTTTTAATTAAATGAATAGATGATGACTAATGTCATTTGCTAAAAATAACTTATTGGAAAAATACTTTTAGCTAATAATGCGGTTTTAAATATGTGGAGTATTTTAGTACGACTCTTTAGGGATTTGTTTTAATTAAAGCAGCCAGCCCGCTGTTGAATTTATGTTTTTAAACATTAAGTATGTTCACGTAGGGAAAAATGGGGAAAACGTTTCATCGATTTTCACTTAACGTTTACTATTTATAGAGACACAATCATCTTTTCCCTCGTTTTCATTTTATTTATACCTAATGCTGTATTTCGTGCAGGGAATCGATTATGGTTGATAAAGGCAAAAGTCCTTCAAATTTGGGAAAAGATTTTTGAAAGCTTCAGGTTTTTGGTGATGCATTTTATAAAGCCTTGTCATCTCTTGTTGGGAAAATGAATTCTCTGACATTTTATGTCATTAATATTTTCTCCCAAAAGTTAGTGGAATAAAATGTGCAAATCGAATTCTTTTACTTGGATTTTATGGAAGGGAAAATGATTTGACGGGCTATTTGATGGATGATTTTTTGTAATTTTTGTTCTTAGTCGTTCAGTGTTTTTCAAAAGTTATTTTCAAACTTTGGACGTGCTGTTTTGATTTTTAATAGGAGTTTAAAGTGAATTCCTTGCCATTAATATTTATATGTAGGCAGTTGGAGTCAGTAATGAAATAAATAAATTTTTTTGGTGTTTTAGGACTTAAAGAATGGGTATTCTCCTGTTCTATGGTGCATCTAAATTGTGTGTAATGTTTTTCTTTCATCAATGATAAGGACAATTATTTAAAACAATAACAAGAAAATTTATTTCACTTTATTAAAATTCAAACTCGCAGCAGACAACGCTAATACCAGTGCAACAATTCCTTCATCAATTGACTTCCTCCACATTTGTAACGATATAATTATGGCAACCCTAGCCAAAGAAAGAGCGTCTTTTTTACAATTTATTAGCCAAAGACGCCAAACTGTTATTTTTCATTTATAACCTTGCTCGGATTTTTAATACAAACATATGACAAATATATTTGATGAAAATAATAAAATATATAAATAAAATCACAATTATACATTATTGATAAATAATATGTAAAGAATTTTTAACGTTTTTTTAAGTTTTTTTAATATAGAATATTTAACTTTTAATTTATATATGTATTTTTTTTTTTTTTTTTTAACGTTTTTAATATTTAAAGAATTTTTAATTTTAGCATTATGTTGTAATAGAATTTGAATCTGAATTTATAAATAAAACTATTTTAAAAGAAAAGTCAAATTCTTCCTCAAATATGCAACCTTTAGTCATTAACTTTTTCCAAGACTGCTGCAACAAGTGATTCCTCGAAAAGTGGTTTAAAAGGTTGGAAAGATTCGATTCTTACATCAGTAACATCTTACATTCGATTAAAAAAATGTACAGTGCCTTTAAAAATAAAATTCTTTCAGACTTAAATGAAAACTACTTCACATGAAATCGCAGTAGATTTCATAAGTAACTCATTTATATTCTTTCTTAAACGTCTGTTCTGGAATTCATTATGGGTTGGTTGACAGCATATCTTACGTTTCTTACTTGCAAAATCAGAAAATTCCAGTTTTAATGACTCCAAATGAAGATGGACGTTTGTGCCCACTGAAAGCGTCTAAAGACAAAATGGAAAACTTTTTAACTTCTTACTGGCATAGAAATGGACATTTAAACTTTATTACAATTAAGCTAAATGTCACTGAATGTGCTTTTTAAAATTTAATTTCAGTTTTCTCGATAGTAAGACATCAGTGTCACAACAAGTGAGACTTGTGCGCTAGCTAACTAAATGGGCAATTGCTGTATGCTCCACTGAAAGCAGTATCATTTTAAAGCGATGTTTAATTAGAATTTCAGGGTTAATTTAATTTATCGAATGAATATTTTGTTAATATTTTCTCTGCAATGGATAATGTATTCAGGTTCAAATATTAAGGAATTTGTGACGCATCTGCTGTGAAATTGTTGATTTTAATTTTCAAGCCTTGTTGACGTCAATTAACTTCAAAGTTAATTGAATCGAAAAATAGTGCATTTAATAAATTTCTATTGATTAATATTTAATAGTGAACGTTTTCACCTGATAAGACGCTTTGCTAATTTTATAGGAAACTCTCTTTATATAAAGCAAGACATTTGTTAATGTGTATTTCCTAAACCTTAAAAACTAATAAACTAGAAGTACTAAAAATGTTTCTCAAGAATCTTCCACTTTTATTATCATATTGATATTAAACCCACAAAATTGAAAAAAAAAAAAAAAAATATTTAAAAAAAATAGAAAAGCAAACAAAAATTCACAAAAAAATTGGAAAATAGACAAATTAAAAAATAATGACAAAAAATAGAAAATAAAAATAATTTTATCATAAATAAATTACGAATTTATGATGAAAACAATATAAAAACTACAGTACTTCTTCTTTTTGGCCCAACAACCTCATTGGGGTAAGAAAGGCTCTCTGCCTGCTGGCAGATTTCGAAACTGGAGATGTTTACTTCTTATGGGGTAGTGGTATCAGTCCAACGCCCAATAGTTATATTAGATCGGAACCTATGGTTTAAGGTTAATTCCAAACCATTAAAGCTATCCATGGGCCGGCAGGATTCGTGCACGAAGCTTATGGAACCGAGGGCCAGAGCGCTAATCACTCGGCCATCAGGGCCCTAATAAATCATTACCACCGTAAAAATAATATAAACCATCATTATAGATGCATTAAATTGAATAATCGTAATAGCATAAAAGATTTATCTATTTTTACCTCAAAATTAAATTACATAACTCTTTAAAGTAAAAATTAAAAATTAATGAAAGTAAATAAATAAAAAAAAAAAGCTCAAGTATTATATATATATTGGTATACTAATTCTAATAAAATATTTTTAAATTGATGAAAATAGTAAGATATATAAATAAAATAACAATTATAATTTTTGCAAAGTGGTTTAAAAATGTTGGAAGTAACAGCTGTTTAATTCGATAAAAAAAAAAAAAGGTAAAGTGCCTTTAAAATTAAAAATTCTTTCCAAGTTAAATGAAAAGAATCGAATACTCCTCATAAAATCAGTAAATTTAATAAATAACTCATTTACATTCTTTTTCAAGCGCCTGGTTTTGGAATTTATTATGGGTTAGTTGACAGCATATCTTAAGTCCCTTAGTTCCAAAATCAGAGAAATTCCAAGTTTTAATGACCCCAAATGAAGATGGACGTCTGTGCCCACTGAAGCTTCTAAGCTAAAATGGAAAGCTTTTAACTTGTTACCGGGAGATAGAAATGAAGATTATTACAGTTAAGCTAAAAGCCACTGAATATGCTTTCAAATTCAATTTCGGTCTTCTCTCTAGTTAGATATCAATGTCACAACATAGCGATGAAGTGAGACTTGTGCGCTAGCTAACTAAATAGGCAATTGCTGTATGCTCCATTGAAATGCAGTATCATTTTAAAGCGATGTTTAATTAGAATTTCAGGGTTAATTTAATGTATCGAATGGGTATCTTGTTAATATTTTTCTCACCAATGGATAATGTATTTAGGTTCATAGATTAAGGAATTTCTGATGCATGAGCTGTGAGATCGTTGACTTTAATTTTCAAGCCCTGTTGTCGGGAATTGACTTCGAAGTTAATTGAATCGAAAAATATTGTGTTAAATAAATTTACCTTGAGTAATATTTAATAGTGGAAGTTTTCACCTGATAGAACGCTTTATTGATTATATTAAGCTAAAAGCCACTGAATATGCTTTAAAATTCAATTTCGGTTTTCTCGCTAGTCAGACATTAGTCTCACAAGCACAGTGACAAAGTGAGACTTGCGCGCTAACTAACTAAATACGCAATTGCTGTATGCTCCACTGAAATGCAGTATCATTTAAAGCGATGTTTAATTAGAATTTTAAGGTTAATTTAATTTATCGAATGGATATCTTGTTAATATTTTCTCTCTTCAATGGATAATGAATTTAGGTTCATAGATTAAGGAATTTCTGATGCGAAATTGTTGACTTTAATTTTCAAGCCCTGTTGGCGTGAATTAACTAAGTTAATTGGATCGAAAAATATTGTATGTAATAAATTTCACTTGATTAATATTTAATAGTGAAAGTTTTCACCTCATGTAATGCTTTGTTAATTGTGTAGAATTATATAAAGCAAGACATTTGTTAAATTTCACGAAATACACATCAACAACTTTATTGCTAGAAGTTTAGTTTTTTTCGATGAATTTATTATTATTATTATTATTTTGGGTTCTGGCTGTTAACAAAAACTACGAAAAATTTATAGTATTAATTTAATTAAATAAAAAGCGTATTTTTATTTAGTTAAATTAATACTATAAATACAAACGTAAAAAATAATACAAACGTACAGTACAAACGTAATATAATATAATATAAAAAAAAAAAAAGCATAAATACAAAAAAAATTACAATAAAATACAACACAATTACAATACAATAAAGTAAATACAATAAAATACAAAAAAACTAATACAAACATAAAATTACGTTTGTAAAAATGTTTTCAAGAATCTTTTACTTTTATCGGTATATTAATAATATTCACAAAAAAAAAAAAAAAAAAATGGAAAATAGAAAAATAATCACAAAAAATAGAGAATAAAAATAATTCCAATCATAAAAAAATTAGATTTTTTAAAATCTCCTTCACGGGCGCGCGTGGCCCGATGGCCAATTGGCTAGCAATGTCTGCAATGTCTTTGGTACCACAAACTTCAGGTTCGAATCTTGACGGTGGTATGAAGATTTGTTAGTGCTTCCGATCCACGTCAAACTGTAGGTCCCTGCCGGTATAATTAGCTTAATGTGTGTACAAGATGACAGTAGAGCGACAAACCTAAACCTAATATTTATAATAATGAAATGTATGTAATTTTTAATGTAAATGTAATTTTTTTAAACCCTTGTGTTTGATAAATTTTACAATTTTCAATATTGTCAAATAATAAGTGAAGAATTTTTACGATACCTTTCAATGGTAATAAAATTTTAATCTGATTTTATAAATAAAAAACCTTTGTAAAAGAAAATTCAAATTCTTATCTAAAAATTTGCAGCCTTAGTCATTAACTTTTTTCCAAGAAAGCTGCAACAAATAATTTCTTACAGAGTAGTTTAAAAATGGTGGAAAGATTCAATTCTTACATCAGTAGAAGCAACAGCTGTTTTATTCGATTCAAAACAATGTAAAAGTGCCTTTAAAATAAAAATTCTTTCGGACTTAAATGAAAAGAGTCGAATACTCCACATAAAATCGCATTAAATTTAATAAGTGACTCATTTATATTCTTCCTTAAGCATCTAAGTTTGGAATTCATTATGGGTTGACAGCATTTCTCACGTTCCTGACTTGCAAAATCAGATAAAATTCACATTTTAATGAGTCCAAATGAAGATGGACGTTTCTGCACACTGAAGCTTCTAAGACAAAACGGAACGCTTTTAACTTTCATGTTCGAATCCTATCACTGGCATGGATGTTTGTTATTAGTTCGGAATCCTAATTAAACTGTAGGTTCCGGCCAGTATAATTAGCTTAAAGTGTGCACAAGATGATCGTAGAGCGACAAAACAAAACCTAAACATAATAATGAAATGTTTTTAAATAGATGCGATTTATACATTTACTATTTCAATATTGTTAAATAATATGTGAAGAATGTTTAACGTTACCCATTAGAAAGTAATAAAATTTTAATCTTATTTTATAAATAAAACTTTTCTAAAAGAAAATGGATATTCTTATATCTCATATATACAGCATTTAATTAATACCTTTCTTTTGAGGAATGCTACAACAAGTAATTTTTGCAGAGTGATTTATAAATGTTGGAAAATTTCAATTCTTACAACAGTAGAAGAAGCAGCAGGCTTATTCGATTAAGAAAAATGTGAAGTGCCTTTAAAATAAAATTTCTTTCGGAATTAAATGAAAAGAGTCGAATATTCCACATAAAATCGCACTAAATTTAATAAGCAACTCATTTATATTCTTCCTTAAGCACCTAGATTTGGAATTCATTATGGGTTGACAGCTATCTTACGTCCTTTACTTGCAAAATTCCAGTTTTAATGAGTCCAAATGAAGATGGACGTTTGCGCCCACTGAAGCTTCTAAGACAAAACGGAAAGCTTTTAACTTGTTACTGGGAGATAGAAATGGAGATTTTGATTTTATTACAATTGAGCTAAATGCCACTGAATAGGCTTTCAAATTCAATTTCGGTCTTCTCTCTAGTTAGACATTAATGTCACAACATAGCGATGAAGTGGGACTTGTGCGCTAGCTAACAAAATAGGCAATTGCTGTATGCTCCACTGGAATGCAGTATCATTTTAAAGCGATGTTTAATTAGAATTTCAGGGTTAATTTGATTTATCGAATGGATATCATGCTAATATTTTCTCTGCAATGGATAATGTATTTAGGTTCATAGATTAAGGAATTTCTGATGCAGCAGCTGCGACATTGTTGACTTTAATTTTCAAGCCCTGTTGGCGTGAATTAAATTTACAGTATTTTTTGATTCAATTAACTTTATTTAATAAACTAGTTCCTCGGCCGTCGGGCCCCTATTAAATATTTACAACCATAAAAAAATAATTTATACCATCATTATAAATGCATGAAATTGAATAATAGTAATAGCATAATTGTTATAAATATATATGACCAAAATTTTCTACGCTGAAAACATTTATCTATTTTTACTTCAAAATTAAATTACATAACCCTTCAAAGTAAAGATTAAAAAATAATAGAAAATAAATAAATAAAAAAAGTTTAAGAATTCTTGATATTTGTATGCTAATATTTATAATAATGAAAAATTTCAAATTCATGAAAATATTAAAATATATAAATAAATTATACATTATTGATAAATAATCGCAAATCGTAATAAAAATAATAATATAACATAATCGCAAATAATCGGAATATATCATTAATAATAGCATAATAATTAACAATAATCGCAAATAATCGTACATCGTATATACATAATCGTATAAAATATTTGCAAATAATTGCAATTATACATTATTGATAAATAATAAATAAAAAATCTTCTAAAAGAAAATTCAAATTCTTGTCTCAAATATGCAAACTTTCGTCATTATCTACTTTTTTTTTTCCCAAGAAAAGTACAACAAATAATTTCTTGCAGAGTGGTTTAAAAATATTGGAAAGATTCAATTCTTACATCAGTAGAAGCAGCAGCAGTTTCATTCGATTAAAAAAAAATGTGAAGTGCCTTTAAAAATAAAAATTATTTCTCAGTTAAATGAAAAGAATCGAATACTCCACATAAAATCGCAGTAAATTTAATAAATAACTCATTTTACATTCTTCTCAAGCGCCTGGTTTTGGAATTCATTATGGATTAGTTGACAGCATATCTTAAGTCCTTAGTTCCAAAATCAGAGAAAATTCCAGTTTTAATGACTCCAAATGAAGATGGACGTTTGTGCCCACTGAAGCTTCTAAGCTAAAATGGAAAGCTTTTAACTTGTTATCGGGAGATAGAAATGAAGATTTTAACTTTATTACAGTTAAGCTAAAAGCCACTGAATATGCTTTCAAATTCAATTTCGGTCTTCTCTCTAGTTAGATATCAATGTCACAACATAGCGATGAAGTGAGACTTGTGCGCTAGCTAACTAAATAGGCAATTGCTGTATGCTCCATTGAAATGCAGTATCATTTTAAAGCGATGTTTAATTAGAATTTCAGGGTTAATTTAATGTATCGAATGGATATCTTGTTAATATTTTCTCTCCAATGGATAATGTATTTAGGTTCATAGATTAAGGAATTTCTGATGCATGAGCTGCGAGATCGTTGACTTTAATTTTCAAGCCCTGTTGTCGGGAATTAACTTCGAAGTTAATTGAATCGAAAAATATTGTGTTAAATAAATTTACCTTGAGTAATATTTAATAGTGGAAGTTTTCACCTGATAGAACGCTTTATTAATTACGTAGAAAATTTTATAGAAAACTCTCTATATATAAATCAAGATATTTGTTAATGTGAATTTTCTAAAATTAAAAAAAATTATATAATTAAAAGTTTAATTTCTTTCTCAGAATTTATTATTATTGTGTCTATGGTGCTTAGAATTTATTATTAGTATTTTTGTTTCTGGTGCATAACCAAAAGCACGAAAAAATGTATTATGTTAATTTATTCGAATAAAAAGCATATTATTATTATTATTTTTTGTAAAATTGCGTTTGTAAAAATTTTTTTCTGGAATCATCCGCTTGTATCAGCATATTAATAATAATCACAAAAAATAGAGAATAAAAAAAATTATTCACAAAAAGTACAGAATATAAATAAATAAGATCTTAAATAAATTAAAATTTATTATGCAAATAATATAAAAATTTCAACAGTTCTCTTACATTGACGTGTGCGTACTGATAGCTAATTGGCTAGCACTCTGGACTTTGATACCACAGGCTTCATATTGGAATCCTGGCTGGTATGAATGTTTGCTATTTGTTCGAAATCCATGTTAAACTATAGGTCCCGGTCTAATTAATCGCTATAATCATAATTGTGCAAAATATGATTATAACGACAAACCAACAGCTCTATGATGCGCCAGAGCTGTCTGCCTACTGGAAGATGTTTATTTTTACGGGGTAGGTAGTCAGTCCTACGACCTTTTATCATATTAGACAGAGATCTATGCTTTAAAATAGATTCCGAACCACTACGAATATCCACGCCTCCCATATCTGTGGTATAAAAATTATGTAATAAAAATTCTAAATATAAAAGTTCTTTCGGAATTAACTATACAGTGTCGAATACAGAAAATCGCAGTAAATTTAATAAGTAACTCATTTACATTCTTTATTAAGTTCCTGGTATTGGACTTCACAGTTCCTGGTATTGGTTGACAGCATATCTTACGTCCCCTACTTGCAAAATCAGAGAAGATTCAACTTTTAATGAGTCCAAATGAAGATGGACGTTTCTGCCCACTGAAGCTCCTAAGACAAAACGGAAAGCTTTTAACTTGTTACTGGGAGATAGAAAGGGAGATTTTAACTTTATTACAATTAAGCTAAATGTCACTGACTATGCTTTAAAATTTAATTTCGGTTTTTATCGCCAGTCAGACATTAGTGTCACAACATAGTAATGATGAAGTTAGACTTGCGCGCTAGCTAACTAAATAGGCAATTGCTGTATGCTTCACTGAAATATAGTATCATTTAAAGCGATGTTTAATTAGAATTTCAGGATTAATTTAATTTAACGAATGGATATCTTGTTAATATTTTCTCTTTAATGGATAATGTAGTTGTGATAACAATTTCACAACTGATGCATCAGAAATTCCTTAATTTCTGATGCATCAGTGAAATTGTTGACTTTAATTTTCAAGCTTTGTTTGCGTGAATTAACTTATTAAGTTAATTGAATCGAAAATTAGTTTATTTAATAAATTTTCCTTGATTAATATTTAACAATAAGGTTTCACCTGATCAAATGCTTTGTTAATTGTGTAGAAGATTTTGTAGTAAACTCTCTTTATATAAGCAAGACATTTGTTGATGTGCATTTCTAAAACTTCGAAATTAAGCTTCTAGTTACATAGTTTTTCTGTGAATTTCTTATTATTTTTAGTTTCTGGTGCGTAACCAAAACCACGAAAAATTATGATATTATTAACCATTTAATGCAATGATGATTTAAATTTAATAATCGTAATAGCATAATCATAATTTGATACATGTGAGCATAATTTTGTAAGCTGAAATAAGTTTATCTATTTTCACTTCAAAAGTAAATTATATAACTCATCAAAATAAAAATTAAAAAATAATAAAAAATAATTAAATGAAAAAAGCTTGGTATTATAGATATTGGTACTAATATTTAAAATAAAAGATTTTAAATTTATGAAAATAGTAATATGTATAAATAAAATCGCAATTATTCAATAATGATAAATAATATGTAAAGAATTTTTAATGTTACCCATTAAATCGTAAAAGATTTTTAATCTGATTTTATTAATAAAACCAGTCTAAAGAAAATTTAAATTCTTATCTCAAATATGCAACCTTTAATCGTTACCTTTTTTTCCCAAAAATGCTACAACACATAATTTCTTTCAGAGTGGTTTAAAATTGTTGGAAAAATTCAATTCCTACATCAATAGAAGCAACACCAGTTTTATTCGATTAAAAAAATGTAAAGTGCTTTTAAAAATAAAATTCTTTCTAAATTAAATGAAAAGAGTCCAATACTTCACATAAAATCTCAGTAAATTTAATACGTAAGTCATTTATATTAAGCCCCTGGTTTTGGAATCCATTTAGGGTTGGTTGACAGCATATCTTACGTCCCTTGCTTGCAAAATCAGAAAATTCAAGTTTTAATGACTCCAAATGAAGATGGACGTTTGTGCCCACTGAAGCTTCAAAGACAAAACGGAAAGCTTTTAGCTTGTTACTGGGAGATAGAAATGGAGATTTTAACTTTATTACAATTAAGCTAAATGTCACTGAATACGCTTTAAAATTTAATTTCGATTTTCTCGCTAGTCAGACATTAGTGTCACAACATATAGTGATGAAGTGAGACTTGTGCGCTAGCTAACTAAATGGGCAATTGCTGTATGCTCCACTGAAATGCAGTATCATTTTAAAGCGATGTTTAATTAGAATTTCAGGGTTAATTTAATTTATCGAATGAATAACTTGTTAATATATTCTCTTCAATGAATAATGTATTTAGTTTCATAGATTAAGGAATTTCTAATCCGAAATTGTTGACTTTAATTTTCAAGCCATGTTTGCGTGAATTAACTTCTAAATTAATTGAATCGAAAAATATTGCATTTATTAAATTTCCCTTGATTAATAGTTAAAGTTTTCACATGATAGAATGCTTTGGTAATTTGTGTAGAAAACTCTTTATGAAACAAGTTATTTGTTGATGTGCATTTCCTAAAACTTAAACTCTATGAAACTAGAAGTTTAATTTCTTTCTCTGAATTTATTATTATTATTATTTTATTTTTGGTTTTGGTTTCTCGTGCGTAACCAAAACTACGAAAATTTATAATATTGTTAACTATTTAATGTAATGATGATTTAAATTTAACAATCGTAATAGCATAATGATTATAGATATATAAGACCATAATTTTGTAAGATGAAAAAAATTTAGTAGGGTTAGTAGAGGGTGGTAGGGTGGTAGTAGTTAGGTGGGTAGTAGGGTGGTAGTAGTTAGGTGGTTGTTTGCTAGTGGTTCGGAATCCACGTTAACTTGTAGGTCCTGGTCTAATTAGATTAAAGTGTGCAAAAAAAATGATCTTATAGCGATAAACCAACAGCTCTACGATGGGCCAAACCCGTCTGCTTACTGGTAGGTGTTTACTTCTTACGGGGTTGGGTTGTCAGTCCTACGCCCATCTGTCATATTAGACAGATAACTACGCTTTAAAATTTATTCTGAATCACTACAAATATCCATGGCTCCAAAATCTGTGATATAGTATATCAATTCTATAATAAAAATTCTTTCGGAATTAAATGAAAGAGTCGAATACTTCACATAAAATCGCAGTAAATTTAATAAGTAACTCATTTATATTCTTTCTTAAGGGCCTAGTTTTTGGAATTCATTTATGTTTGACAGCATATCTTGCGTCCTTACATTCCAGTTTTTAATGAGTCCAAATGAAGATGGACGTTTCTGCCCACTGAAGCTTCTAAGACAAAACGGAAAGCTTTTAACTTGTTACTGGGATAGAAATGGAGATTTTAACTTTTATTACAATTATGCTAAATGTCACTGAATATGCTTTAAAATTTAATTTCGGTTTTTTTCTCGCTAGTCAGACATTAGTGTCACAACGTAGTGATGAAGTGAGACTTGTGCGCTAGCTAACTAAATGGGCAATTACTGTATGCTCCACTGAAATGCTGTATCGTTTTAAAGCGATGTTTAATTAAATTTTAAGATTAATTTAATTTATAGAATATATTGTAATATTTTCTCTTCAATGGATAATCTATTTAGGTTCATAGATTAAGGAATTTCTGATGCATCAGCTGCGAAATTGTTGACTTTAATTTACAAGCCCTGTTGGCGTCAATTAACTTCTAAAGTTAATTGAATCAAAAAATTATTATATTTAATAAATTTCCCTTGATTAATATTTAATAGCGAAAGTTTTCATCTGATAGAAAGCTATGTTAATTATGTAGGATACTCTCTTTATATAGCGCAAGACATTTGTTGATGTGTGTATTTCCTAAAATTCCTTCCTATTGCTATTATTCCTAACATTCCTATTTCCTTAATCCTATTTCTCTTTAACCTTGTTTGTTTATATTGGTTTTTAAAAGCACTTTCACTTTTTTATCTGAGTAAACAACATGTCTTTGAACCTCAGTTATGTAATGCATTAATCAATATAAAGCTAAACTTGAGGACTTTGAAATTAAATGTTAAATCAATTTTCATTACGTGGTTTTTTTTTTAACTCTTTAAATCGTATTTGAAAGCTTTATAACTGAATATATCTTCAGTTATAAAGCTTTCAAATGATTTAAAAAGAGAAAATCCACGTAAAATAAATAATAATAATTAAAAATTAAATAAAAAAAAAATAAAATTAAATAAAATTAAATAATTCATAATTAAAAATAACTATAACTGAATAAATTATTTAAATCTAGTTATATATTTCATTTAATAATTAAAATGTATTGATATAGTTAAGAAAGCTTTATCGTCTAAAAGGAAACATTAAAAAAATAATATTATTATAAATACTTGACAAACTATGTAATTAATTTAGTTTATTTTAAACGTGTCTTAATTAAAAATTTTGCATGAATAATAATTAGATTTAAAAATTATCATAAGTGAAAAACGATAAATTCGAAGAAATTTATTAAAATAAAATATACCAATTAAATTTTCTTTGAAATGACATTAAATACAAAAAAATAAATGAGTTCAAAATATTTAATGATGCATTTTATTAAAAAATTACTTAATTGAATAGTTTAATACACTGTTTTCTCTCATTAGTATATTATTATTTAAACATAACATTTTCAGACGAATTAATGATTGAAAACGTTATTATGAATAAGCGAAATTCTATTAATCTTGTTACCATGGTGAACCCAAATGAAATGCCAAAATAATTATGTTGCCGAAAGAAATGGATGAATTAAAATATGCATGAAGTGTTTTGCCGAAGTTATTATTTTTTTATCTAGCGTGCAACACAATTTTTCAAATATTAATTAACTAACATTCATAATAGAATATATGATGCAATTATTACATGTAATTTAAATTATTTACACCAATAAGTTTTTCCCTACTGAACTCATTATTTTTTTCCTTAGCAAAGAATAAAAGAATTCTAATCTGTTCTTTTTTATTCTTTGAATTATCGTCTGCCTTTATTTATAAGTTCTCTAATAATCATAAAGCACTTTTTAAATTAGCATAAATATTTTTATAACTAAGTAAATAAATGCAGCATAAAAACACTGTATTTATCAATTCAGTTATTTTGATTTTAATTTTTCCTTTTAATTTCAATTGATTATTAATATAAAATATGTTTGATAGAGTGTTAATTGATTGAAACGACACAAACAGGCAAATATAAACAAACAAATATTAATAAACAAATATTTTATGCTTGAACGTTAGATCAAATTTGTCATTATATTGGCACTATTTCTTTTGAATTGATTTAAATTCCGTGTTAAAATTGTTTAAATTATATTCCAAATTATCATCTTTTGTGATTTTTTTAACCCTTCCCCCAAAATCAATTTATAAAGTCCTGATCCAAATGGTATATCATTTATCCTGAGTCAGCTGGCAACATTTAAATAAATACACTTTTTCAGCCAAAAATAAAAAGTGTCACTAAATTAAATTCATATTCAGTCAGTGTTATGTGAACAGACAGGAATATACAAGCAGACATTTCAGAACGTACACTCTTAATTTTATACATACAAGCACAGACATTTTCTAAAAGTCATAATTAGTTAATGTTGATGATTTGTTTTCATGTAATTTTGATATTTTGTTTTGATATTTTCATTAATTTATCGTTATAAACATTTTGTAGAACCAAACAGAAAATCTTTTTTTTGTATTGTATAACATATATATGCAATGTTAAAACAAATACTATATCATTTATCTATATCGTTATGTGAACCAGCTTTACGTGCGGACGTTTTCAGAAAGTATACACATAATTTTATACATACAAGCACAGAGATATCTTCTAAAAAGTCCTAAAAAGTTTGTGTTGATTTTTTATGTAAATTTGATACTTTTATTTAGCGAAAAACGATTGCAGCTATTTTATTTCAATGCAGCAGGCAATGTAGACAAAATATTTTTATGCCATAAGCAAAGGCTGCACTGCTGTTACTCATTCAGCACTACACAGGGGCACAAATAGCTTGAAGATATGCTACGGACGCGAGTCACACTACCCCCACAAAAATCTACGTTACTATTAGACAGGGACCTGCGGTTTAAAGTGGATTTCAAACCGCTACATAAACATCCATAGCACACGAACTCGAAACTTGAGGTTGCGCCACAGGCAACCACTCGGCCATCAGGCCTATGATTACAATTATTGGAGATTAAAATTATTTTAAGCTAAAGTAACTATTTGTTTCAAGAATGCTGTGGATATTATATTGCAATAATTAATATCGTACGATATTTCACTCATTTTCCCTGTTCGATATCAGATGCGTTTAGACGACCCGTAAATCTCCCTCCCAGCACCGTCACCCTCCAACCAATCGCTTCATTCCCGTCAAACTCACGACTAATCTCATGGTCTTCAGTGCTGGCCACCTTTCCTATAGTGATCCCTGCGCACTCCCCCTTAGTATTCTCAAAGTGATCCCTGCGCCAGAGAATATAATTCATCTCCCCCAATTCTACGTGTGTCTCCCAACTGACATATTATTCCTCCTCCCTAAACAATATCCCTTTCGAAGAGGCGCCGGGGCGTAAATGACTCGAACGATAAACCGTTTGGAGGCAGATTATTGCGCGCCCTGGTACTTCGGGATGTCGTTATTTGAGGCGCCCTAATTCCGATTAAAGAAAATGGAGCCATCACAAAAGTGAATTGAGTCAAGATTCGATTGGACATGTGTTATCATATCTGGCGCTTTTATGGTCTCCAAATGGATTCTAGCGTGCTGTCCGCTCTGCAGGAAGATGAGTTATGTGATGTTCAATTGCAATATAAGCGAGTAGTGGGGTTTTCTGTCAAATTATTCACGTCCATGTTTAGTAGTCATATGCATGGCTAATAATAAATGCATTGAGGAATTATTTTTGATATATATGAGCGTGAAATTTAGTTTTTTGTTTCTTTTGTATACATTATTTTTAAAGAGTATGGAAGAGTTCAAAACAAAGGATAAAATAAAAAAGTAATCATTTTTTTCTATTTGAAATCTCGGAATCTAATCAGACAAAAGAATAATTCTTCTTCATTAGCGCGCTGCCTGATGGCCAATTGGTTAACGTTCTGGCCATTTGCACCAAAAAGACTGTGTCTGGTACCTGTATCTATGTTTCTGTTTAATATTCATATGTTGTCTAGTAACAAATGCTTTGCAAAATTATTTTGGACATATAAGAGCATGAAGATATAAGAGCTATATATAAGTACCTGAAATTTAGTTTTATGTCTCTTTCCCATACTGCCTTGAGGTGAAATATACAGATCTCGCAGAAAATGATAAAAATAAATCACTAATACTTCAATAATCTTTCTTCTGTCTAAAATTTCTGACTCTAAACGGATAAAAGAACGACTATATGAAGATTATCGAATTACAAAAAAAAAAAAGAACCAAAAAGTTTCTACTAAATTTTAAAATTAGCTTATATTTGATACTGATATGTTATTCCTCCTCCCTAAACAATATGCCTTTTCGATGAGGCGCCGGGGCGTAAGTGACTATAAACCGTTTCGAGGCAGATTATTGCGCGCCCTGGTACTTCGGAATGTCGTTATTCAAGCGCCCTAATTCTGGTTAAAGGAAATAGAGCCATCACAAAAGTGAAGTTCGTCAAGATTCGATTGGACATGTGCTATCATAACTGGATCTCTCTTCTGTCGCTCTCCCTGTCTTTGCACTTTTATGATCTCCAAAATGGATTCTAGCGTGTTGTCTGCTCTGTGGGGAGATGAGTTATGTGATGTTCAATTTGAGTATAAGCGAGGAGGGTTTACTGTTTAACTATTCACGTTTTGTTTGATAGTCGTATGGATGGCTAGTAATAAATGCATTGAGAAATTGTTTTTAATGTATATGAGCATGAAATGTAGTTTTATATTTCTTTTCCATATTGTCTGGAGGTGAAATATACAGATCTTGCAGACAAATGATAAAACAAAATCACTAATACTTAAATAATCTTTCTTCTGTCTGAAATTTCTGACTCTAAACGGATAAAAGAACGACTATATGAAGAGTATCGAATTACAAAAAAGAACCACAAAAGTTTCTACTAAATTTTAAAATTAGGTTATATTTGAATCTAGGCGTTTGGTGGTCTAATTTTTTAATGCATTTATCTTCTGAACTGCATGATCTATTCGAAACCTAATAAGATGGCAGGAAGCTACCGTGCCTGCGTAATGGATTGGCACACGAATTATGTCGGTTTTAAAGTCTTTTTAAAAGTCTCTCTCTCTCTCTCTCTCTGGGTTTATTTATTACGTTAAGGATTAGTCTTCTGGTTCTGCAATGAGATTATTAATTTCAAAATAGAATGGCATCTAAAGTGTTCTTCATATTTTCATGTATTATTGACTATTTTTATTTATTTATTTACATTTCTTCACTTGAGCACTCGTAGAAACCAAAAGGAAAAATATTTTTGTACTGTATCACATTATTTATGCTATACTAAACACTTTTATTATTTTTATCTAAATAGTAAAGATTTACAACTACAAGTTTTTGAATATAACAGCGTGCGAACTTTCACCCTTATTTTTATATTGCTTAGAAATTGAAACATTGCAACTATTAAATTATTCGTGATTAAAAATCGATTTCAGCTATTGGAGGATTAAAATTATTTTCTCTAATGTAACTATTTACTTCAAAAATGTTGTAGGTATTACATTGTAATAATTAATAGCTACCATATTTCACTCATTTGCCCTATTCCATATCAGATGCGTTCAGATGACCCGTAAATCTCCTCCCAGCACCCTCACCTAATCCAACACCGTCGCTTCATTACCGTCAAATTCACGTCCAATCTCACTGTCTTCAGCGCTGGCCACCTTACATGTTTAATATTCCCACAGTGATCCCTGCGCCACAGAATATAATTCATTTCCCCACAAATTCTACGTGTGCCTCCCAACTGACATATTATTCCTGCTCCCTAAACAATATGCCTTTGCAATGAGGCGCCGGGTCGTAAATGACTCCAACGATAAACCGTTTGGAGGCAGATTATACCCGCCCTGGTACTTCGGGATGCCGTTATTCGAAGCGCCCTAATTCCGGTTAAAGGAAATGGAGCCGTCACAAAAGTGAATTGAGTCAAGATTCGATTGGACACGTGTTATCATATCTGGATCTCTATCCTGTCGCTCACCTGTCTTTGCACTTTTATAGTCTCAAATAGAGGCTAGCAAGCTGTCTGCTCTGTGGGGAGATGGAATTACTGTTAAACTACTCACATTTCCGTTTTATTGTCATATGGAGGGCTTATAATAAATGCATTGGGAAATTATTTTTGATAAATATCAGCATGAAATTTAGTTTCATGTTTTTTTTCCATCCTGTCTCGAAGTACAATATGTAGATCTCAGAATAAATGATAAAAACAGATTTATTAATAATAAAGTAATCTTTAATTTCTGCTTGTAATTTTTGAATGTAAACAGAGAAAAGAATAATTCTCATTCTTCTTCAGTGGTGCAACAACCCCATGGTGGGCCAGGGTGTCTGTCTACTGGCAGATTTTAAGATAGATGTTTCAATTTTTAAGGGGGTAGGACTGTCAGCACTATGTATAACACTCTATGGTCATATTAAATCGGGATTTACGGTGGTCTGTATTTATTTTTTGGTTTCTAAATTACGAAAATTTTGTCACAGTGATATAACTGATATGTCACATGTAACGATTCTTACTTCAGTGGATATAGTCCTTTTTGCCATACTAATATAGTATCTTTAAGATATGTCATGAAAATACATTCGAAAACTAATATTAAGATTGGAATTTGCTGATTTAAGTTTTTTAACCCTTGAATTTTCTCCTGTATCAGTAGAATAATATTGTCGTAAGAAAAATCCCAGGCATTCTATCCGAGTTGTCATAGTCATCTCCGAGACAAATCTAACACAACACTGAAACACGTTTATTATTTTTATTTAAATATTAAAATTTTACAACTACAAGTTTTCAAAAAAAAAAAATAGCGTGTGAACTATTAAAAAGTGGCTTTTAGAAATTGAACTATTGCAATCATTAAATCATTCGTGATTAAAAATCGATTAAAGCTATTGGTGGATTAAAAATTATTTTACACTAATGTAATTATTCACTTCAAGAATGTTGTAGATATTACATTGCAATAATTAATAACGTACCCTATTTCACTCGTTTGCCCTATTCGATATCAGATGCGTTCAGATGGCCAGTAAATCTCCTCCCAGCACCCTCACCTAATCCAACATCGTCGTTTCATTCCCGTCAAACTCGTCTAATCTCACGGTCTTCAGCGCTGGCCACCTTCCCGCTTTAGTATTCCCACAGTGATCCCTGCGGCAGAGAATATAATTCATTTCCCCCAAATTCTACGTGTGCCTTCCAACTGATATGTTAGTCCTCCTCCCTAAACAATATGCCTTTTCGATGAGGCGCCGGGACGTAAGTGACGATAAACCGTTTCGAGGCAGATTATTGCGCGTCCTGGTACTTCGGAATGTCGTTATTCGAAGCGCCCTAATTCTGGTCAAAGGAAATAGAGCCATCACAAAAGTGAAGTTCGTCAAGATTCGATTGGACATGTGCTATCATATCTGGATCTCTCTTCTGTCGCTCTCCTGTCTTTGCACTTTTATGATCTCAAATGGATTCTAGCGTGTTGTCTGTTCTGTGGGGAGATGAGTTATGTGATGTTCAATTTGAGTATAAGCGAGGGAGGGTTTACTGTTTAACTATTCACGTTTTTGTTTGATAGTCGTATGGATGGCTAGTAATAAATGCATTGAGAAATTATTTTTAATGTATATGAGCATGAAATGTAGTTTTATATTTCTTTTCCATATTGTCTGGAGGTGAAATATACAGATCTTGCAGACAAATGATAAAACAAAATCACTAATACTTAAATAATATTTCTTCTGTCTAAAAGTTCTGACTTTAAACTGATAGATAATCGTGAATCAAAAGGATTCACGATTATATGAAAATTATTGCATTACAAAAAAAAGAACAACAAAAATTTGTACTAAATTTTAATATTTGTATCTAGGTGTGGGGCGGTCTAAGTTTTAATGCATTTATCTTCTGAATTGCATGATGCATTCGAAACATAATAAGATGAAAGGAATTTTTTACCTTACCAGGCTACATAATGAATGGAAGCGCGATACATGTGGGTTGGAAAGTCTTTTAAAAGTCTCTCTCTCAAGGTTTTATTCATTACGTTAAGGATTGATTCTCTGGTTTTACCATGAGATTATTCATTTCAAAAAATAGAAGGGCATGTAATGTTTTCTCTATTTTCTATATCTGTTCACTGGAGCACTTGTAGAAAACAAAAAAAGGAAAAACGTTTTGTATTGTATCATATTATTTATGCTACACTGAAACACTTTTATCACTTTTATTAAATACTAAAGTTTTCAAATACTACAGTGTGCGAAATTTTAAATTGTTTTTTTATAAGGTATAAAAATTGAAATATTTCAACCTTAAAATCATTCGCGATTGAAAAACGACTACAGCTATTGGTGGATTAAAATTATTTTACACTGCTATTATAAGCTAATGTAACTATTTGCTTCAAGAATGTTGCTGTTATTATATTTTAATAATTAATAACGTACTATATTTCACTCATTTGTCCTATTCGATATCAGATGCTGCCAGATTCGATATCAGCTTAGATGACCAGTCAATCTACTCCCAGCACCCTCACCTAATCCAACACCATCGCTTCATTCCCGTCAAATTCACGTCTAATCTCATGGCCTTCAGCGCTGCCCACCTTTCGGTTTAATATTCCCATAGTGATCCCTGCGCCACAGAATATACTTCATTTCCCCCAATTCTACGTGTGCCTCCCAACTGATATATTATTCCTCCTCCCCCAAACCATATGCCTTTTCGATGAGGCGCCGGGGCGTAAATGACTCCAACGATAAACCGTTTCGAGGCAGATTATTGCGCGCCCTGGTACTTCGGGACGTCGTTATTCGAAGCGCCCTAATTCCAGTTAAAGGAAATGGAGCCATCACAAAAAGCGAATTTAGTCAAGATTCGATTGACATGTTATCATATCTGGATCTCTTCTCTGTCGCTGTCTTGTCTTTGTACTTTTATAGTCTCAAATGAAATTTAGCGTGCTGTGTGCTCTGTGGGGAGATGAGTTATGTGATGTTCAATTTGAGTATAAGTGAGTAGTGGGGCTTACTGTCAAATTATTCACGTTAGTGTTTGGTAGTCGTATGGATAGCTAGTAATATATGCATTGGGAAATTAATTTTGATGATGATTAATTTTGAAATATCAGTATGAAATTTAGTTTCATGTTTCTTTTCCATGCTGTCTCGAAGTAAAATATATAGAGCTCGGAAGAAATGATAAAAACAGATTAAAAATATAATAAAATTATAAGATAAAATAATTATAAAATAATAAAATACATATAATAAAATACATTAATAAAAGAATAAAATACATTATTTAATATTTTATTTTATTATTTTATTAATCTTTTTTTTGTGTTTGACTTGAATTAAACTAGGTCTTTGAGATGTATGCTCGCTGTTGCTGCTTTATCTCAATTTTATCCAAATGATTTTAAAATACTAGGGATATAAATGAATTTGACTACAGAGAAAATTAATTCTTTATAAAGGATCTATTCTACAACTCGAAATTCCTAATTTCATTGTCCATGATATATTACAAAATCAATTTTTTTTTGTTTGAAATTTCTGAATCTAAGCAGACAAGATTCTTTTTTATTATCTTTACGATCTCTGTATATTCTACTTTCAGATAGTATGAAAGGAAGCATAAAACTTAAGTTTCATGTTCTTATACGTCAAAAATAATTTTTCAATGCATTTATGACTAAGCTCCATTAGACTATCAAAAAACAACAAATAGTTCATCTATCAACATACAAAAATTAGTTCAGACTATCAATAAACAAAAATAGTTCATCAGTAAACCTTACTCGCTTACACTCAGACATAACTTGACATGATGCTACCACACTCGATTCTTTATTATTGACTAAAATTTTAAAAATGATTTAACTAATACTTAAATAAACTTTAATCTATTTGAAATTTATAGATCCACCAAATAGACAGAAAGAAATTTAAATATTAGTGTATTTTTTTAAGTATTAGAGAATAATAAATACTGTATGGCATGATGTTTGCTACATAGGAAGATGTATTATACCATGTTGTGTTTATGTATAACCTTTAACAGTTTGCTGTTGAATTATTTGTATTTCTATTTGGATGTCCTATGCTGGCTAGTAGTAAATGCTATGCAAAATTGTTTTGGACGTATACGAGCATAAATTGTTGTATATATAAGAACCTGAAATTTAATTTTATGCTTCTTTTTCATACTGTCTGGAAGTAAAATATATATAGAGAGCACAGAACACATGATAAAAATAAATCACTAATACTTAAATAATCTTTTCTTCTGTCTGACTCTAAACGGATAGAAGAACGATTATATAAAGATTATTGAATTACAAAAAGATCAACGAAAGTTTCTTCTAAATTTTGAATCTAGGCTTGGGGTGGTTTAATTTTTAATGCATTTACCTTCTGAGCTCCATTAGCTATTCGAAACCTAATAAGATGGCAGGAAGTTACCATCCCTACGTAATGGATGGAGGCGAGAAATGCGTGGGTTGGAAAGTCTTTTTTAAGTCTCTCTGTCTGGTTTTATTTATTATGTTAAGGATTAATCCTCTGGTTCTACCATTCATTTCAAAATAGAATGGCATTTAAAAAATGAGTTAAGTGAAGAGTACTTTCGTGGTACCTTAGATATTACTTCTGTGGTGTACTTCTGGGAGAGAGTACTTGTGTACTTTCGTTATATCAACGACAAATGAAGTCAAGTCAAGTGCTTAGCATAAATAATTTCTAAATATATTATTAAAATTCCTGCCATCTTAATATGCACATTTACGCAATTTTAAATGCCATTTTTTATTGAAAATTTAAAAACAACTCTGCATTTAAATAACTTTTTTATGTAATTATTATAATGTATAAAAAAATATATAATTAGAGTGGTAGTAATTGTATTCTAAAAATATGCTGTAAATGATTTAAAATCTGATAGATTTTTGATTGCCTTACAGAATGCATGCATGGTTGGAATGACAATTTCTTCTGTCACCATGCAATACTGCAGTTTTTATTTTCAAAGACAAAATTTGCACTGTGTCAGTACTCGATTTTCAAAATCTACATCAATCAAAAGTAAAATATTTTTTGCTTAATTACCATGAAGAATAGTGGATAGAAATTTTAATATCGCAAAAATAGAGTACAAATTGTAACTAATAAAAATATTAAATTTTAAAGTTATAACCAATGGATAGCTGTTTTTCTGTTATGTACAGTATAATAAAGTGGATTTATCTTACATTAAATATTTAGATAGTTTTTTACTATACATAAATACATAATAAGGGGTTTGATGGCGCGCAGGGTTGTTCAACGGTACGGTTGTTCACAGTTCTGACGGTAACATGGATGTTTGTAGTGGTTTGGAATCCACTTAAACCGTAGGTGCCGCCTAAAATATCTATAGAGCTTTGGGAGCAGGGCTGACAATCCTAGCCCTTAAAGGAAAAACATCTCATGATTCAGAATCTGTCAGATGGCCTTGGCTGACCATGGGGCTACTGCGCCATTGAAGAAGAAATAATACATTATACAGGATATCCATATATTATTGATACCTTACAATATTATGTAAAATAACTAGAAGAAATAGAAATAAAATATTTTTATTGTCAGTGCTTTTAAAAATTTTATAAATTTCAAAAGGAGTAAGATTATTCGGTTACTTGTTGTACTTCACGTTGCTTTTTATTTCAGGTAATGTTTTTCTCATACATTTGAATAGATTCTTTGTGTTTATTCTCAAATGTGGTTGTATTGGAATTTTTAATAACGTAATAAATAAAAATACCCTTTGTAGATTATTTAATAAAAATATATTTGTCTGAGATGTGAATTAATTATTTTTATGAAAATAATCTGAATGGTTTCTGATGTTTTATTTGAAATATAATTTTTTTTCAATCTTACTTTTTCAATTATCTTCAACTATTTCCTGTTGTTGTTTGTCGTATCCCCTGAAGAGTACAAGGGAATCAAATATCGATGGTGCTCCCGAATAATATTGACTCTGTTGATTGTCAGCTCAGTATAAATCCTCTCCCGAGGGATGGTCTAGACGATTCATGGCTACTACAACAGCTGGGCAATCAAAAGTTTGATGAGGAGTAAGCACGACCATCAGGGCAGTTGCCACATTTTGGTATTTTTTAACACCTTCAGCCAGAAATTTTCATGTTTTTTGTGTGGTGCGTTTTTATATCTTGTCAGGTAGTAGGTGTTTTTCTGCCGACATTTAGTTCTGTAACTTGGTGTTTAATTTTGATCTTAGAAGAAATTATAAATTTAGATTTTGCCAAGACATTTCCATCTGCAAAACTATTTCCTACTTACTATGTGTACTGGACTCGCTGTTTTTATTATAAAGTAGACAAGAATTAAAAAAATATTTAAATGACAAAAATCTTCACGATTAACCATAAAACCCTTATGTAAAGTAAAATAATTTTTTTTCTATTTCATAAATTTTTCATAACATTGTAGATTATTTAAGCATTAATTTTTGATTCCGAAACAGTATAAAAAACAACTGAAAATGCTTTCTAATTAAATTGCATCGGTGTCAGAGATTAAATTGGGTGGTTTGTACACCTTAAAGACTCGCTTCTTCTATATTCGAAGAAAAAATCGATTTGTGCATTATCTTGATGGAATTTTCTATGAAGTAGAAAAATATTACATAAAAATTTAGTCTTTTAACTTTACGTTTACAAAAAATGCTGTGAATAACAAAATTTACTTTAGTAGTAACTGTTCAAAAGGCAGACTAACTGCATTAACGAAACTTTACTTTCTAAGCCATTTGCATTTGAAAAGAGACATTTTTAAAACAAAAAGGTGGCAGCTATTAATTCGGAGCTTTTCAATGCCCATTTGTTAACATTTAATTCCTGGATCAATTTTTACAACTTTTTACAATTTCGTTTTCTTCTGTCTGGTAAATATAAGATGATAGTGTATTTACATGATGCTATTTAAATGCTAGAGTAATTGAATCTTACTTTTGAATTTTAACTACATAGTGGCAATTGAGTGTCACAGAGGAATTTTAACAAAGTATATGTTTTTGTAGATCTATAAACTACTTAAAAAATGAGATATATTTTTATTTATATAATCATTTTTTAATGTCTTCTAAAATATTGAATCTTATCTTGAAAATTCACTGTCAGTATTTTTAATTGTTCTTTAAATGAAACTATATATAAATTACAAATCAAATAAAATTTGCGATATTGACGGTGAGTAAATTTATAATTAAAGGAAAAGATTTTAATTGCTGGGAATTAAAAAAATTAAATTTGTTATTTTTTGAATTTATTTAACTATTTTCTTTTTTTTTTTTGTAAAACTTATAGAAACACTTTTATTGATGTCACTTAATTTATGAGTAGTACATCATATTTATAATGACTTGTTATGATTGCCACATCATTTTTAGCTTAAAATAACAACTAAAAGACACCAAACATATAGATCTATTTTATTTTATATATCAAATGCATTATTGCTATTGTATTAATTGAAAAGTAGTTAACTTATTTTAATATCATTTGGCAACTTATATGATAATTATTAGGTAACTACTATAACTATTACAAGAGTAACTATTTTAGAATTTTTCATAAACAAATTGCAAATACTGAAATGCCAAACTTAAGTTGATAGTGTAACTGATGTCATTTGTTTCTATCTAGTTCTTTTGTATTTTTTTTATATCTGTTGCTCTATAAACTTGCCATTAGAAAAAAACAATTTGCAGAATACTCTGTGTTTAGTTTGCATAAAGTTACTTTAATATTTTACACCAATTATAATATAGAAGACATACTCAGTAGAAGGGTGAAATATTTTGAAAGCTTCACATGTTTTAGTTATGCGTGTAAATAAGAATATAATCAGATTACGTTTGCCACAGAAGTGTAAATTGGCTACAAACGATACGAAGCATGCAGAAAATTATGCATAGTGTTTTGGAGTTGATGCTGGAATAAAATCTATTGCGAAAGTGGTACTACGACTCTGAAGATGCACGAGTATAAGGTTCTATGTCTTCCATCAGAATGACGAAACATTTCCAGAGTACCCTTGATGATAAATGATCAAGAACTACACATCATTGTTTGTTGCTGATATGTTTAATTCGCGATAATGCTACTGTATCCACTTCATACTGTCGTGTACAAAATGAATATTAATTGACATTGTTCCCCAATCGTATGGTAAACCATTAATATCGCTAATTATGCATAATGAGACTAATGTTTTGAAAAATTCCTTGAGTTGGAAACAGGCAGCACTGGTGAACAGGAAAAAATATGTTGTTCTTGCACGATGATGCGAGATAGTATAACATAAGTGTCATTACAGTCTTGTAAAAATTGTCATGTTCGTCGTTTTTCTTCAGATTTCCTCAACTTATCATTTACTATCTGCTCTGGTATATAGTATCACAAGCGAAGAATAGGTTTCATGATGGTAAAAGATCAAAACGCAGGTGCTCTTTATTTAATTTTTTTTTGTTACTAAAAGAACGAACATTTTGTCACAGTCATATAATATCACGATGGAAGAAGTGGTCTATCGCATGTAATAATACTACTTGTGTATATTCTTTCTGCCATGCTAATACAGTATCTTTAAAATATTATATGAAAATACATTCACAATCAATTTTAAGGTTGGAATTTAATGATTTAGTTTTCTAATTAATTTTTTCCCGGCATCATTTGTAATAATATTGTCGTAAGGAAAATCCCAAGCATTCTATCCAAGTTGTCACAGTCATCTCTGAGACGAGTCCTAAATACAAAGCAGTAATTGCAACTAGTTATAATAGGCTGTAAGCTGGCTAGCTATTCGCTGTATAACTAGATTGTGATAAATAAATTTATCAATTTGTATATAAATTAGTTTATCAATTTTTCATATATCATTATAATATTGCCGTTATGAAAAAGCTCCCAGCTAGGCATTACAACTAGATCCGAGATTAAATTTATCATCCAGTTGTCACAGTCAGTCATCTTGAGACAAGTCATAATACAAAGCAGTAATTGCAACTAGTTATGATAGGCTGACATAGCTGGCAACTACCCTAGCTAGGCACTGTACAACTAGATTGTGGGGAGATGAATAAATTTATCAATTTTTTCATGTATCATTATAGGAATATTGTCGTAAGAAAAATCCCAAACATTCTATCCGAGTGGTCAGAGCCATCTCCGAAACAAGTTCTAAATATAAAGCAGTAATTGCAACTCATTATAATAGAATATATTTACTAGAGTTGATTTGTATGCTAGCTAGGCACTGTACAACTAGATTGTGACGAGATAAATTAGTTCATCAATTTTTTCCTGTAATTAAGTATGTTACACCATTGTTTGTCTTTGATATGTTTAATTCTCGATAACGCTATTGTATCCACCTCATCCCAACAAACTGTCGTGTACAAAGCTGACTGTGCATCAGTTGACATTGTTCACCAATTGTATGGCCAAAACCATTAATATCAGATTTGTATGCTAGCTAGATATAATATTGTTCGTAAGAAAATCCCAAGGATTCTATCCAAGAGTTGTCACAATCATTTCCGAGACAAGTCCTAATAGAAATGAGTAATTGCAACTAATTTTCAAAAGAATCTATTTACTTAGAGTAGATTTGTATACTAGTTAAGCACTGTACAGCTAGATTGTGGTTTTACAGTAAAAACATCTTTATATATAATTATAACTAAAGTATGAATACTACACGCATATCCATAAATTAAGGATAATGCAGTTCAGGCAAAGAAAGAGACAGAAGCAAAAACAAATTTGACTTATTTGTAAAGTCTATTTGTTAAACAAAAGATAAAGAGCAAAATGATGCTATATATGTTTGACATAATTAATAAAATTGCGATTTTACTCAATGGAGCAAATTTCAAAAAAAAAAAGAACCTATTTACAAAAAACAGTGTAACATGGTTAGTATGATGGTTAATATGTAGTATGTCTCCCGGACGATGCAATACAGGCCTCACAACGCCTAGGCATGCTGAGTATCAAATTATCAATCTGATCTTGGGGAATATTACACAACTCATCAAGCAATGCCTCCGTAGTTCCAGTTGACAGGTGGGGGGTTGACGGGCTGCAATTCGTCGGCCAAGCATATCCCACACATGCTCTATTGGATTCAAGTCCGGTGAGTATGTTGGCCAATCCATACGGGTGATATCCTCCAATTGAAGGCATTCGTCTACAATGTTTACGGTGACGGTGAGGACGGGCGTTGTCATCCATAAACAGAAATTCAGCAAACATGGCGCCCCGAAACAAAACGTACATGTTGTTCCAGAATGACATCCCGATAGATGTGCCTGTCATCGTTACACTCTGAACATGCAGGTCAGTTCTGGAACCAAGAATAATTCCTCCCCAAACGAGCCGTCCTGCTCCACCGTAACGGTGTCGTTCAATGGTGTTAACGGGTACCTGGCGCTCTCCATATGAAAGTCCGGCGAGAATTAGACTGCAAACTAAACCTGGACTCGTCGGAAAACATCACACCAGACCACTATTTGCAGGTGTCCACAATGCATGCTCTCTACTCCAGGTTAATCGCAGGCGACAGTGAGTTGCGGTAAGTGGAACACATCTGACAGGCCTACGAGCATATAGACAATGTGCCCTAAGCGTCTGTACACGGTCTGCCTTGAAACTGTCGTACCGGTAGCTGAAGAGAGCTGACGAGACAGGTTCTGATGCTGTGCTCCGTCTGCTTCTTTTTGCAGTAACTGCTAAATACCGGTCCTCATTCGGCGTTGTAACTCGGGGTCGACCTGTGCCGTAACATCTACTCACATTACCATCATCTTGGAATCGTTGCCAAGGGGCCTGGAGATGACACTCTGGGCGATTCCAAGTTCCTCGGATACTTCCAGCTGGGTACGTCCACATTCCAGTCGTCCGATAATTCTACCACGTAAAAAATCATTCAAATGCTTCCTTTGTGCCATAACTATGCGGTTATTGCAGTGAAAGGCTTTTACAGCGCTTGTGAACAATTTTACTTCTTTGCCACCATTCCTTATATACCCCCCTTACACTCGCCATTGTGACGTACTATCCGCACCATCTGGTGGTTTCTTGTAATTTGCATATTCTTCTTCAAGATGTGTGTGATAATTCCACAGGTGAAATTTTTATTTTAGTGTTCAATTTCTGTGTGATTCTGAATTATCCTTAATTTAGGGACATGAGTGTAATAAAAGCTTACTATTGATGTCCCATAATACGTAATTGAATTGATGCTATTCTATTAAACCAAATAAAATCCTATTTTATGTTATTCTGTCAAACCAATCTAAAGTGCAATTTAAGTCAAGAGTAAAATAAAAATAATGAGATAACAGCTAAAATTCCAATGAAATTTTCAACATTGGTGTGTAATCATTGACTTTTAACTTAATTTTTCCAATATTATTTTCATTACATATTTAATGATGTTTTCTTAAAAAGATTAACTAGAACAAACATGAAAATTTTATTTTAGCTTATACTCAAGAAATGCTGATAAGTATAAATGAAGTTGAATTTTTGTAATTATTTTTTCCAATTAAGTACTTCAATTTGCATTAACAGCTCATCTCTGTGGCTTCTTCTTCCACTTATTTATACTTGGACCACTTTTACCAACCACTACTATTTCGTGAACAGAAATAGCTTCTTGCCCTGAGGCCAGGAAGAAGCACATTTTAGAAAACTTTCTCCTTATTGAGATCGTCACTGTAACTGCAGCGGAGGCTCGGAATGACACCGCTTAATGTCCCCAGGAAAGAGACAGAAGGTTTGGAAGTATTCCGAAAAAAAAAAAAAAAAAAAAAGAGTTGGGAGGTTTTAGGGAAATAAATTGAAATAATTTTTCTTACAGTCGAATACTTTTTCTCCATGTGGGAGTTTGTTATTTTGATTAAAATCTGAGCAAGGCGGTTAGAATTTTTAACGAAAAAAGTTTTTTTAAAATCTGATTGCTAAGTTCTAAATTACGCCATGTGTAAACAGAGCAAATTAATCTTGCAAGAAAAATTAATCTTTGTTTTGATGACTATGAATTTATTTATTTATTTATTTTTTTGTGAAACAGATTAATTTAAAAGATTCTGTGCTGTAAAAAAAATGGCGTTCAAGTTTATTGGTTTGATTTTTTAATTTACGGTTCAAACAAGATTTCTGTAAATAATATTGTTGCGTTGCTTTTGTTTATTTACATGTAAACTTTGTTAAAAATATAACATGAACCTTAATTAATTAGAGAAAAGTGGAGTTTTTTTTAAAAGAATAATTGGTTTCACTTGAAAACGATTTTTTAAACTTACAAAATTCGAAATTGTTTCGCAGACGATTGTTTATTGTGTAAAGATAAAGATTATTTTTAAAATATACATGGAATAAAAGGTATCCATTTTTAACTTGATACTGTTGATTTTTATGCATTTTTAATTAAAAGTTATTTATATATTTATTCAATGTTGAAATGAAATTGAACAAACTTTGTTCTTTTGTTGAATGAAAATTTGTTTCCTAAATATTCAATTTTTCTTTCAGGTAATAACAATTGCTGATTTATTTCTGAATGGAATGCTGTTGTTTAAAATAAAATGAATAAAACACTTTCAGGTAAATTTAGGAATGTGATTATTTATTACGGTAATTTCAGAAAGATATATAAGAATTTTTTTTTTTGTTTCTATTTAAACTGACTATTCAATAGTTGGATTAGCACAAAAAATATTTTTGAAAAGTTGTTATTATATTTATGAAATAAAGTACTTTTGTTTTTCCTGTACACAGGATTTAATTAGATTTTAAATTTCACTTTCACGTTTTAATAATATTAAGGAAACACTTTTGTAAATTCACTAATTCTTCAAAAGTAATAATAGAACCATTTCTATCATTAATTATAAAAGCGTTTATTTACAATACATGATTTAATTAATATATGATTTAAGAAAGTTTTGGTGATATTTTCATTAATAACGTTTTAATAATACTTCGAGTAAAATTTTAAACAAATGTAATTGATTACTGTAAATTAATTTTTATTTTCTTGTTTGTTGTGCCAGGGAGAATTATTACCGTAAATAGATAATTATTAGAGTTTTTGCTTACCGTACGTTAGTTACCGTAGGACGTCCGTTAGCTTTTTCTTAGCGCGCATGCTCATAGGAAACTGAGCATGCGCGCTAGGGAGAAAAAGCTAACTGACGTCCTACGGTAACTAACGTACGGTATGCAAAAACTCTCTATTAATTGTACTATTTTACATTGTCTTTTTACGCAAATTATTTGCTGTAGAATCCTTAAAAAATTTTTTTACATTAAATGACTTTATTAAAAAATGAAAATTATAATGTTTCAAAAATTGTAAAAATAAACAGTAAAATATGCTTACATTTGTTTTATTATTTTTTGAATTAATAACATCTTAATTTTTTGAATAAAGTTTTTTTGAAAAACAATTAGATTTTAAAAGAATTAAATTTTACAATTAGATAGTTACAATTACATTTTAATGAACATTATATTGATTAAATAATTATAAAATAAACAGTAAAATCAGTATACTTTAATATACTGATTTTACTGTTTATTTTTTGCAAAATAAAAAATGATATAGGTTCAAAAATTGTAAAAATAAACAGTAAAATATGTTTTTATTTGTTTTATTATTTTTGAATCAATATCATTTTATTTTTGAATAAATTTTTTTGGAAAACAATTAGATTTTACAATTAGGTAATTACAATTAGATTTTAATAAAAATTATATTGATTTAAAAATTATAAAATAAACAGGGAAATCAATATACTAAAAGTATATTGATTTTATAGTATTTTTACAAAATGAAAATGATATTGATTCAAAATTTAAAAATAAACACTAAAATATGTTTATATTTGTTTTATTTTTACAATTTTTGAATCAATGCCATTTTCATTTTTGAATAAATTATTTTTTGGAAAATAATCATTTTTAAGAAGAAATAATTTTGGGAGTTAAAAAAAAAAAAGATTTTAATCTAGTATAGTATGGATAAAGAATTTCATCAATGCTTATAGAGTACTTCATGAAATCACATAAGCATTAAAAAATATTTTGTGAAATGAAAGTTTTTTCAGTCATATTTTAACTCTTTCCGCAATTTAATTGCTCTTAATTCATTTTTATTTTTTTCTTTTAACATTTAACGATGTTCAGATTTTACCAAACTTTATTGTTTTGGAAATATTTTTCCATATTCTTAATATAGTTCTCAATTTGCATTCATTGCTTCTGAAATATTTTTGAATTGAATGACACTTCAAAAATTATTATAAAGTTAATTTTTAAAATAAAGTAATTTAAATAATTAAGTAATTATTTTGGCAATTTTGAAATTGAAAAATATTTTAGTTCCTATTTTTTTTTAAATCTTAAATGACTGAAACGTTTCTTTTTATAAATATTAACAAAGCGGAATAACGTTTAAAAACACAAAAGATGGAAAAAATAGCGGTGAACGAATAATAAACGGAACAAATGCAAAGAAATATTTATAGTGTCGTTTAAAACGATTTTCAAACACGCTGCAACTGATGTGCTAATTTTAGAAGCATTTTCTTTTACAATAATAAAAGAAGATATTTACATATTCACTGATAAAAAAGGGCGAGGTTATTGATGTGTGTTTACGTTTTTTGATGAAGAAAAATATTCTTATTCAAGGTCGATCAAACGAATTTAATCGTAATTATATGGCGATGCAGTTCTTAATGATATAGGAAACTTAAAATAAATTTTTGAAAAACGTATTTAGAAGAAATTCAATTAATTATTCTGAATTTTTCTTATTATAATTAATTATTCTGAATTTTTCTTATTATAATTAATTATTCTGAATTTTTCTTATTATAATTAATTATTCTGAGTTTTCCTTTTTTTTTTTTTCGTATTATATACGTAGCTAGTATTCCTTTTATGAGTTCGCAAAAATGAAAGAAAATTAAATTATTAAAAAATTTTTTTATAAAGTAAAAAAAAATATTACGTTTTATTGAAAAATATTTTTCGGAAATACTAACTACATAAATAAATATTTTTTTAGAATAAAAAAAAAAAATTATGTTTTGTAAACTTTTTTTAAAATCCTTAAATTATCTTATTTTATCTTACACAATCTTACCTTGCATTTTTTTCTAAATACACATACTTTTGCGAGAAATATTTTGTAAAAATATATTTTTAACAAATGAACTTCATATAATCTTTCACATTGTTTATTATTTATTATTTGTATTGTTGTCATAACATGAAACACAAGTGATGAATATCACCCATAAATAACCCTGGCACTTTTTTTCTACTGTTCATACAATTCCAAGATCAATAAAGCACTTGAACGAAAAACTGAAAAACCGAAAAAAAAAAGTTCACTGTGAAGTCGCTTTAAATATTTTATTAACTGTAACTTTAGCTTTCAAGTCTATTTTTTTTTTATCGTTTGTGAACAGTGAGTGTTCTATTCGAAGCCATCCAACTTTTATAGGCGATTTAGTTTTTTTTTCCAAGATACCGATCCTACACGTCCATATTTCGTCATTTTATCTTTTGAAAAGTACCACCATTTTGATGATAGAAATGCACTGCATCTGAAATCGAATACCATCGCCCAAATGTATAATAACAGTGTGCGAGCATGTATCATTCATACTTTATCCTGCTACATTATCCTGCTTTTTTGGAAAGAAGAATATATATTCTTCTTTATATAATATATATATATTTCTATATATATATATATATATATATATATATATATATATATATATATATATATTTCTATATATATATATATATATATATTTCTATATATATATATATATATATATATATATATATATATATATATATGTATCTGTCCGGTATATGAACAAGAGTACATTTGTTTCTGATGCTTCATTGCGCAACTGGGAATACTTCCCATTATAATTCACTCCATAACATTATTCGTAGTAATTCCCACTGAGATACGAAGAGAGTACCAAATGAAGAACTGCCTGTAGTGTATTTTTTCCCTTTTTCTTCCTTTTTTTTTCCCCCATTTATTTTTCCCTTCCTATTTGTATCTTGTCCCCATCTGATACTACAGTTTCCGTAAAGTCTTAGCTTCCCTCATTCTTATCTCATGGAAATGAGACGAATTTCTTGGGGCTTTACACATGGCCTCGCTGATTTCTAATTGGTTTCTCTTCGTCGTTTTTTTTTTTT
This sequence comes from Caerostris extrusa, assembly GCA_021605095.1. Lineage (NCBI taxonomy): Eukaryota > Metazoa > Arthropoda > Arachnida > Araneae > Araneidae > Caerostris > Caerostris extrusa. Next base: position 36,284 of record BPLR01018785.1, read on the forward strand.
TTTATTTAGCAGTCAGGATAATAAATTGATTAAGGTTTTCCTGGTACCAGTGATCATTGATGTGAATTATGATTTACTTGGTTAACATTTATGTTTTCTTTATGCTCTAGTGGTTTATTAGAATATTTTATTTATCGATGTTTTCGAATGAGGTAGCTTTCGATATTCGTTTGGATACAATTTATCTTTTACTATATGATATCTTTATCAGAAAAGCAGACGATGCCTTAAGAATGAATCTTATGGTAGTAATTAGAAACCTTAGTGAATTTATTGTTTTTGCCTGTTGGAAAAAAAATACTTGGTAAAAATATATCGTTTTTAAACGAAAATAAAATGCTATGATAAACTATTATTTTTTTATTTTGTCCATTTTTTAAATTCAAATCGTTAGTTTGTTGTATTTGTTGGTGGGGAATCGGCCTTCTAACTTTTCAAAAGGATTAAATACATATTTAGACTAAAAAAAAATTCTGCTTTATAAATTTCTTTTAGAAAATCTTTACTTTATCTTGCATAATCTTATCTTATATTTTTCTAAATACACGTACTTTTGCAAGAAATATTCTGTAAAAATATATTTTTAACAAGAGGACTTAATATGATCTTTCACATTGTATTTATTATTTCTATTGTTTTCATAACATGAAGCACACGTGATAAATAACATCCATAAATATCCTAGTCACTTTTTTTCCAGTGTTCATACAATTCCAAGATCAATAAAGCACTTGAACGAAGAATTCAAACAAAAAAAAAAAGTTCACTGTGAAGTCGCTTTAAATATTTTATTAACTGTAACTTTTAGCTTTCATGTCTGTTTTTTTTTTTTTTATCGTTTGTGAACTGTGAGTGTTCTATTCGAAGTCATCCAACTTTTATAGGCGATCACGTTTTTTATCCAGATACCAATGCTACCAGTCCATATTTCGTTATTTTATCTTTTGAAAAGTACCGCCATTTTGATGATGGAAATGTACTATCTTAAATCGAATGTCATCTCCCAAATGTATAATAACAGTGTGCGAGCATATATCATTCATACTTCATCCTGGTATATTATTCCGCTTTTTGGAAAAAAGAAAAATATATATATATCTATCTGGTACATGAACAAGAGTACATTTGTTTCTGATGTTTCATTGCGCAGCTGGGAATACTTCTCATTATAATTCACTCCATAACATTATTCGTAGTAATTCCCACTGAGATACGAAGAGAGTACCAAATGAAGAACTGCTTGTAGTGTATTTTTCCCCTTTTTTTTTTCTTTTTTCCCCATTTATTTTCCCCCTTCCTATTTGTATCTTGTCCCCATCTGGATACCGCAGTTTCCCAAGTCTTAGGAATGAGGGGGAATCTATCTCTATGGGAAATGAGATGAATTTCTTGGGGCTTTACACATGGGCTCGCTGATTTCTAATTGGTTTCTCTTCGTCGGTTTTTTATTATTTAGCTTATGTCCGCAATTTTTTTTTTTCTTCATCTTGTTGTCTGGAGTTTCATGGATTGATTAAGGTTATTCTGGTACTAGTGTTCATCGATGTAAGTTATGATTTGCTTGAAAGTTAACATATATGTTTTCTTTTTATGCTCTTGTGGTTTATTAGAATATTTTTATTTATCGATGTTTTCGAATGAGGTAGCTTTCGATATTCGGCCCGATACAATTTATCTTTCGCTATTTTATGTCTTTATCAGAAAAGCAGACGATGCGTTAAGAATGAATCTTATGGTAGTGATTAGAATCCTAGGTGAATTTATTGTTTTTTGCTTATTAACAATAAATTACTTAGTATTATATATCGTTTTTAAATGGAGCTAAAAATGGAGCTAGTTATTATTAAAGAAGAAAACATTTGAAAAAGAAAAACTGCTTTTAATTTTTTTTGTCATTTTGTCCATTTTTTTAAGTTTTAAAACACTAATTTGTTGGTTTTTGTTCTTGGGGAATCTGTCTTTTAACTTTCAAATGGATGTTTGTTCTGTAGTTATTTCTTTTTCAACAAATAAACGTTTTTCGCAACAAACACACCCACTATAGGATTTTTGCAAGCGAAAAATTAAAGTGAAAAATTGAAACAAAAGGAGTTATTATTATTGTGTTAACTTTTTATTCTTTCATGTAAGCATAGATGATATAATAATAATGATACTAAGCGCACATTGTAAAGAAATATATAGCACTAGAACTAAATAAATTAAATCATTAAAAATTATATATTTTACTAGTGCGATATTTGTTTATGCTCAAGAATATTATTTTAAAATCAAAGCTAATTTTTCTCCTAATTTCGACAGCTAATTTTGAATATATGGATGCATACATAATGCACTTTTTTTTTAATACATTAGTTTTCACTACTTTGGCCATTATAAAAAAATATATTTTCTAAAAGTGTGAAAAATCTGACGGACCGAGGAAAATGTTCAAGGGCTGTCTGAGGGTTGGCCACCCTGGACTAGATAAACAAGTATCTTTATAGACTAAAAAAATTCATTTTCGTAAACTTCTTTTAGAAAATCTTAACATAAAGAATAAAAAAAATGCAAAGATTTTCTAAATACACATATTTTTGCAAAAAAAATTCTGTGTAAATATTTTTTAACAAATGAACTTCATATGATCCTTCACATTGTATTTATTATTTGTATTGTTTTTCATAACATGAAACACACGTGATAAATATCATCCATAAATATCCAAGACACTTTTTTTCCAATTGTTCATACAATTTCCAGATCAATAAAGCACTTGAAAAAAAAAACTAAAAAAAAAAGAAAAAATGTTCACTGTAAAAAGTCGCTTTAAATATTTTATTAACTGTAACTTTAGCTTTCAAGTCTCCTTTTTTTTTTTTTTATCGTTTGTGAACTCAGTAAGTGTTCTATTTGAAGTCATCCAACTTTTATAGGCGATTTCGTTTTCCGAGATACCGATCCTACAAGTCCATATTTCGTCATTTTATCTTTTGAAAAGTACCGCCATTTTTGATGATAGATACGTACTGTATCTTAAATCGAATATCGTCTCCCAAATGTATAATAACAGTGTGTGAGCATGTATCATTCATACTTTATCCCGTTATATTATCCTGCTGTTTGGGGACAGATATATATATATCTGTCCGGTATATGACCAGAGTACATTTGTTTTTGATGCTTCATTGCGCAAGTGGGAATCCTTCCCATTATAATTCACTCCATAACATTATTCGTAGTAATTCCCACTGAGATGCGAAGAGAGTACCAAATGAAGAACTGCCTGTAGTGTATTTTTTTCCCTTTTTTTTCTTTTTTTTCCCCATTTATTTTTCCCCTTCCTATTTGTATCTTGTCCCCATCTGGATTCTACAGTTTCCCCAAGTCTTAGGAATGAGGGGGAAGCTATCTTATGGGAAATGAGACGAATTTCTTGGGGCTTTACACATGGCCTCGCTGATTTCTAATTGGTTTCTGTTCGTCGTTTTTTTTTTATTTAGCTTATGTCCGCTATTTTTTTACTTCTTCTTGTTGCCAGGGTTTCTTCTTGTTGCCATGTGATAAATAACACCCATAAATAACGCTTGACCACTTTTTTTCCACTGTTCATACAATTCCAAGATCAATAAAGCACTTGAAAAAGGACAAAAACAACAACAAAAAATCTTTACTGTGAAGCGTTTTTACATGTATTATTAATTGTAACTTTAGCTTTCAAGTCAACTTCTTTTTTTTATCGTTTGTGAACAGTGAGTGTTCTATTCGAAGTCATCCAACTTTTTATAGGCGATTTCGCTTTTTTCCGAGATATCGATTCTACAGGTCCATATTTCGTCATTTTATCTTTTGAAAAGTACCGCCATTTTGATGATAGAAATGTGCGTATCTTAAATCGAATATCATCTCCCAAATGTATAATAACAGTGTGCGAGCATGTATCATTCATACTTTATCCTGTTATATTATCCTGCCTTTTGGAAAGTAAAATATATATATATATATATATATATATATCTGTCCGGTATATGAACAAGAGTACATTTGTTTCTGATGCTTCATTGCGCAACTGGGAATACTTCCCATTATAATTCACTCCATAACATTATTCATAGTAATTCCCATTGAGATACGAAGAGAGTACCAAATGAAGAACTGCCTGTAGTGTATTTTTTTCCCCTTTTTTTTTTTTTTTTTTCCCCATTTATTTTTCCCCTTCCTATTTGTATCTTGTCCCCATCTGGATTCTACAGTTTCCCCAAGTATTAGGAATGAGGGGAAGCTATCTTATGGGAAATGAGACGAATTTCTTGGGGCTTTACACATGGCCTCGCTGATTTCTAATTGGTTTCTGTTCATCGTTTTTTTTTTTTTATTTAGCTTATGTCCGCTATTTTTTTTTTTACTTCTTCTTGTGGCCAGGGTTTCATCGATTGATTAAGGTTTTTCTGGTACCAGTTTTCATCGATGTAAGTTATGATTTGCTTGGTTAATATTTATGCTCTTGTGGTTTATTAGAATATTTTATTTATCGATGTTTCGAATGAGGTAGCTTTCAATATTCGTTCGGATGCAATTTATCTTTTGCTGTGTTACATCTTTATCAGAAAAGCAGACGATGCGTTCAAGAAGTAATCTTATAGTTATGAATAGAATTCTTAGTTGAATTTATTGTTTTTCTTATTGGAAATAAATACTTGATAATTATATATATCGTTTTTAAACGGAACTACTTGGTAAAATATGTCGTTTTTAAACGTAAATAAAATGGATTTTAGGTGTTTAAATATTTTTAAAATTTACTGTTTTCAAAGAAGAAACGTTTGGGGGAAGACAAGTTATTTAAATTATTTTTATGTCTATTTTTTAAAATTCAAAACCGTAGTTTTGTTTTGTTCGTGGGGAATCGGTCTTTTAACTAAATGTATGTTTGTTCTGTTGTTGTTTCTGTAGTTGTCCAGTAGAAGAAATGTACAATAGGGGTACTATTATATTGAAAGAAACAAAACAAAAAAAATGTTTGTTTGTTGAGATAGAACTATTCATTTTTTTCTATGAATACTTTTAAATGATCATTTACGTACCAATAATTAGTAAACATTATATATGAAATATTTTTTTGGTGATTAAAAAGAAGACTAATTTGCCCATTTTTTAAAAAAAAAAATTCAAAACCCTAGTTTGTTTTTGTTCGTGCGGAATCAGTTTCTAATTGTTCAAATGGATGTTTATTTTGTAGTTGTTTCTGTAGTTTCGGGAGTTGTCCAGTAGACGAAATGCCCAATAGAGGTACTATTAAATCGAAGGAAACAAAAAAAAATGTTTGTTTGTTGAGAAAGAACTTTTCATTGATTTCTTTAATGAATATTTTTAAATGAACAGTTATTTAGCCGTCATTAGTAAACATCATATATGAATTTTTTTTTTGATTTATAAGAAAAAAGACTAATAAAATAAAGATTCCAATAAATAAGAAAACAATCCTTTATGTTTTCATATTTTGGGAAAAGCAAGCTCTAAGTTCATTAATGGTTTTGCAAATTTTATATAAAGTATTTCTAAAATGATCTTTAATTTATCATGCTAATCATGCTAATTAATAAATCTAATTCTTTAAAGAGAATAAAAGATAATTACAAATAATTTTCAGTAGAATTGCATTTAAATAAAAATTATTAAGATGAATAATCCTCTTATTACTAATCTTATTAGTTGATGGTTGTGCTTTTTATAATATCAATGTTCTATATACAATTATTATAATTAAAAGTTTTTGAACGTAATTCAATTTATTAAGTAGTTTTAGACACTCAAACGGACATTTAATAATCTTTTTTCTATTTAATATATATTAGGCATTTTTATTTTGGGACTCTAATAAAACAGAAAAATAGTAAAAATAGTTAGTCTCATAAAACATAATTATCTTCTTCTGAAAAAGATAATTTTCAATATTTCTTTCTGTTTTTTTTTTTTCTAATTTATCTTTAATATATTAGCATATAAAAATTTCAATTTGTTTCATTTTATATCACTGTATTTTTTTATTACGAGAAATATATAGAAATATAATGAATGATAAATATTTATTTCTATTTTTGGATTATGATGAGATTAAATTGAATTGTCTTTATTTTGATATTTAAAAATTAAAAATGATTTAAGGGATATAATCATAAATTAAAATGGGGGATGAATTTTTTGAATGGAAAAGTATTATTATTATGCTTAATTTATTTTAATTGCAAAATAGCTAACATTTAAATATTTCTGGACATAGTTCTACTAAACTCTTATGATATTACTATGAATGCAAATTTATCCTTCCAAGAATATAGAAATATTTATTTAATGTTTTATTCACAAACTTATACTTTTTTTTAACAGTACATTATTTAATTTTATCGTCTGCCTACTTTTTTTGAAAGTTTCTTTTTAGTTTCTCATGTTCTATTTTGTTTTGAAATTAGCATACGCCTGAAATATATCTCTTTTCAAATATTTTAAACATGTTTGACGATATATAGTATTCAGGAATATATGTATGTATCACATGAGTTTATTTTAACACAATAATTGAAATATAGAATATAATTTTGTTATATAGAATTTTTTTAATTCGATATTTATAGCTATTCTGATGAAAATAAGTAAAAAAAAATTTAATAAATATTTCAATCTTACTTTTTTGAGTTGATAAAATATTAATTAAAAAAATTCAAATTGGCGATTTTTTGCAATAGAATTCCTTAGGTGATACGAAATTTATATTGATTTTTATGATGCATAATTTAATATTATCGTCTGCCCCCTTTTCAAAGTTTCTTTATAAACTCATCTGTTCCATTTTGTTTTGAAATTAGCATAGGTTTGAAATATATCTCTTTTTCAATAATTTTAAACGTGTTGGGAGATATCTTGAAATAGTAAAATATATGTATGCATCAGTTAAAAGTTTATTTTAATACAATAATTAAAATTTTGCTGTATATAATTTTTTTAATTCGATATTTATAGATATTTCTGATGAAAATAAAAAATATGCATTGTTAAAGTATAATTTTTTTTAAAATTCAAATTGAAGTTCTTAGGTGATAAAAATTTTTCATCAAAACTTTAAATTCTATTATTGATTTATTATATTTCTATTTGACACTTCGGTGTTGTTTACTGAAGTAAATTTACTATCAAAATTGATGAATAATATTTTGGTTTTATAACTGAAGAAGATAGGTTCGAAACCCATATAACATGAACCCGAACTGAATGTTACCGTAACTGTGCTGGTATGGACACAATAAGGGCACATTTCTATTGGCCACGCGACGTCAATTCTGATGAATCAGATTAGCGATTGAGAATCTGATTGACAGTGCGCCTAAGTTGACCGCGTTAACGTAGCGTTGCCAAATTTTCCATGAAGTCAAGCACTCCTTCCGTTAGATTCAAAGAGGGAGAGAGAGAAAGGTGCAAACTTCCCAGATGCCATTATTGAGGATGGATGTTTAGTGTTAATTGTTTAGCCAATTGTTTGCAATCATAACTTATTATTATTTGAATTGAATGCAAAAATAAAATATTTTGTAGAATTTCGAAATACATGGCAATATACATTTATGTTAAACACTCTTTGTAGTGTGCAGGTTGGGCAACCCGATTGTAACTGGGTGTCGTTGGGTTGAGATACTTTAAGCGCATGTTGCAGAACTCGCAGTTTTATTGACACACGCACAAACACCAAATACGTACAATTAGAGACACACAATATTTTACCCATTTAAATACATATAATTATAGATTAGTAGAAGGACTCCACTTCTAAACTAAAAACCGATTTCTCAACTATGTGCAGGATGCGCGAAATATACTTCCTCTACAGGTGAGAGTCTAGAGGCCAACTGACCCTTTCTCCTGAACGCCATAGGAGGAAGCACTGTTACACTCTATTATTCATTTGTAAAATCACTTTTCAATTACTATTGATTAGTTAATTTTTGCATTAATTTTGTTATTATTATTTTCTGTGATGTAAAACATTTTTGTAGATTTTCTAATGCAGGTTATTATATGAATGGTTTTTAAATAAAATTGTTTATTTATTAACTTTTAGCATAAAATAATATTATTCTTTACACTATATTTGCTATCGATCTGATTTTTTATTACTATTAATAACGAAAAAAAAATTCTATTTCAGTTTATGAACCATACGTCAAAAATCGATATGCAATCGATGATATTCTATCTATAGCAAAAGCCATCTAAATTTTCTTCAATTCTCTTTCTGTATTTGGCTTCATATATTTATTTAGAATTATTGAGCTTATATTTGCTGCGCTGCTTTTTATATTTCTTTTCTTTCGCCGATTTTATTCTTCATTTTTCATTTTTATTTCTTAGGAACTGCGATGGTATGCGATCGAACAATTTTTTATTTTTGTGCGTCTGGTACGCACACAAAAACTCATTTGTTGGAACGTTTCGGTAGGAATGTTCACAATGCGTTGATAAAATAAAAGCCTTTACTACAAATGAAAACGGTTTTTTTTCCCTCGAAGTTGATCATTAAAGTATTTTATACCAAAATCAACATTCGTTTTTTCCCTTACAAATTGGAGAATCTACCGAATTGTTTTGGACTATAACTGACCTTTTGCCTGTCGATTTTTTAGAAAAAAAAATGTAATTGAATTTTTATTTTATTCATATTTTCTTATTATGTAATATCATCAACATGTTTATGTTTTTAGTAATTTGAAAAGTTTTATTACGAAACGTCCAAATACGCTGCATTTATTTGATGAAATTGTGGATAATCGACTATCATTTGTGAAATCAATATTTAAGTGATAAATAACTATAAACTAACTACTTGATTAACACTACTACTACTATTACACCACACCACATCACATTACATCGCTGTGCCTAGAGCTGAGTTGACCCTGTACAGTTTCGGAATGATGTGGGTGAGAGAAGTCTGATTGGGTTCTGTGACACTCTTACAGTCATATGAAACCGTGACCTATGGTTTAAAGTAGATTCGAACCACTACAAACATCCATGGCACCACCAAGATTCGAACCCAAAACCTGTGGCACTGAGGGTCAGAGCGCTAGTACTGAACCATTCAAGCCCCTAACATTTTGGCGCTACAGCCCATGGGCCAAGGCCGTCCACCTACTGTCAGATTTCGAGACAGGCGATATTGTCTTTATACGGGGGTGAAATTGTCAGCCTTACGCCCAACGTTCTATAGTCATATTAGATTGGGACCTGCGATTTAAAGTGAATTCCTAACCACTGCAAAAATCCATAGCACTGCTGGAACTCGAAACCGAAACCCGTGACACTGAGCGCCAGTCTGTCGGCTATCAAGCCCCGAATTACTACTATTATGTGCAGAAAATCGCTAAGAATTATGTATTTATATCATGTACATAATTATGTAATATGGAAACATATAAATAACTTCTATTTATAACAATCAAGCATTTTGGTTTTTGGTAATTAATCATAAGAGAGGTAAATGTTGTGAAAAGGGAAAATAGAGTTAATTATGATTCAAATTATGTAACAATTATTTATTATAATTTTAGTTATATACGTTTAAACATCAAAAGTTATTTGTTGAATAAAAAAGAAAGGTGCGACATTCAGCATAATAAGCAGTAGTTCTTGGTCACTATTGAGGAAGTTCAGTCAGCATAAAAGGGGCCACTAATGCCTTGCAATTGATGTTGTTACAGAGAAACGAAAGGAGCTGTTACAAAGTTGTTTTTTCATACTCATAATAAAAACAATAGCTTCTGCTCAACTGCTATGCTTATTTTTGTCTAGTTGAATTTCAATAAATTATTACAGTTATAGAGTAATGTACATTTTGTAAGAATCGATTAATGTTACATTTTAAAGGAATTCGATGTGTATAATATAGTACAGAATGTGTATTGATTTCTCACTTTTCGGATGTGCATTGGTTTCCCATAATTATTTTTTGGAAATTTTCATGACCTGCTCTACATTTGCGTATCGTATCGCAGAGAAAACCAGGAAAAGTTGTCACCATGAGTGTCATCGATTCTTCTCACTTCCAGCGGATTTAAACTTGAACACTATCTGCACATGTTACTACTACACATATTCTATCATATTTAAAAGTGAATCTGCCATATTCGTCATAGAATCGATCATATTCAAAATTTATTACAGCAACATTTTTTTCTAATGCAGCTGGCAAACACTTAGACAGCTTGGTCTTGGATGCCTGCAACAGGAGGCAAGCGCTGCACAGACGTTACTCACTTTGCATTACCTAGGGGGCGTGTAACTTGAAGATAAACCACGGACACGGAGTAACAATGCCCCCGCAACGCTCTACGATCCTACTAGACCGGGACCTACGGTTTAAAGTGGATTCTGAAGCACTACAAACATCCATGGCACCGCCGCGACTCGAACCCGAAACCTGTGGTACCGAGCGCCAGAGTGCTAGCCACTCTCGGCCATTCAGGCCTTTATTACAGAAACCTTAAACCAAATAAAAATATGGTATACAAATAATTTTATTTTTTATTTTTAGTAACATGTATTTTTTACCGAATTTTTTTTTCCATAATTAAATAGCATTATATTTATATCATATACGAATAAATTTTTAAAAATCCATAAACATTACAAAGTATATTTAATAAATAAAACATTATTTAACATTAAAAATCCATTTTAATAGCATATCAATATTAATATTCTAAAAAATATTTATTATATTTAACAAAACTTTAATGTTATCATGTTGAGCAAATAGTCGTATTTTCTTATACCAAATAATAAAAGCAAATATATATTCCCTAGATTTTCTATTTAATGAATTTCCGTGAACTTCTATTTACATTCACTGTATAAATATGTAATTAATTCAACAAATCGAATTTTTTAAAAATATGATTCTTTAACATTCATTTCATTTGATGTGATAAACTCTTTTGCTGAATTGAAATGAATTTGGAATAAATAGATTCTTTTTAGATTGAATACATTCAACTTCTGAATTATTAAACATTCAAATAATATACCTCCTACTTATTTACATTAATTTTTATAAATTAATATTAAATTTATTTTATTTCTCCATCATTAATTTCGTTTTGATTTGAAAAGTTTTGTGATCTGCTCATGAACTCAAATAACGCCGATATATACTATGAGTTTAATTTTTTAAAACGTATGGATATATATTACTTTTAACTTATTTTTTACTTATTATGGATATATATTCTACTTTTTTAAGACGCATGGATATATATTAGCACTCAAGAAATTATACATATTACATAATGTTTTATTTTTGATGAAATATTCGAAATGTTTTTAGCTCCTGTTTTATGAGACATTGAAATTAATAAATTTATAGCATATCCAGCGTTAGACAAGCGTTAATCATTAATATATATTATTGCTATAATCGTTATATATTATTGCTATAATCATTATCATTATATATTTAATATGCTGTCTTTTAATATGTGTGGGTGTGTGAGTAGGGTGCACCCTTGGACCTAGTGATCACCTAATACACGTCACAACCCCCTCCCTTCCCCGACAGGCATTGAAAAGGACAATTTCCTTTGAGAGCAATTTTAAGGGTAATAATTTTATCATCTTGAGTATTAAATACAATCAAATTATTGAATCTAAATGTTCTAATCAGTATTAAATTTTACAAGGTGATCCAAACTTTATATTTTTAGTTATAGCGACATATAATTTCATTTGTGATTTGGTTTATTACTATGGGTGGACCTTGTTCATGACTATAAATCAACTCACAAAAATTATATTTAATATTATTTAAAAAATATCTCAAACTTGGAAGTTTCAGTCTATGTAAGTATGTATATATTCAAATAAGGAGGTTTTTTTTGAAGTTTTTAAATGCACTTAAACCAAAATAAAAATTGAAAATGCAAACGATGCACCAACAAAAACCCATCAGATGATGTTTACATAGAAAAGCATTAAAAAGTTTGGAGGAATTGAACGTTTTATTTAGGAGAAACAGCTACAAATAGCGGCCCGACATCAAAATAGTTCCGATACAGTTCAATAAGGCATTGATATTTGCTTTTCTGCAAACTGATATCCGGTTTAACATTGATTTGTGATGTTAACGATGCTCTTCGAGATTTCCTGCCAAAACTTTCTCCAATTATTGATTCAGATCGGCGAGATTCTGAATGAGAGAGATATATGTTCAACTCACTCCAAACACGATCTATTGATTAGAGATTTGGCGAACTAGCTAGTCAGTGACAGGTAGAAAGACAAAATGAATCCCCCTCGTGCCCTAAGGCATTATTCTGTTGCAATGTAAGTCTAGATGCCTGAACTGAAAGACAATCTATTGTGGGTGTAAAATATCGTTCACGGTTGTCAAGTGGGATCCAACTATCAAATGAAATGGCATGCCAGTCCTTAATTCCTAGATGTCAACCTGTTTGAAAACGACAGAGCGATTGAATCCCACACTTGTGTTGGCGCTTTTATGCAGGACTTTATCAGGGGATAGATTTGAACGGATCGGTTATTGATCATGACGAATCAGATTCTGTTAGAGTTGTTCTGTACTGATATTCTTTTTCTGCTTTTAAGTCGATTACTGCCTTTTTGCCGCTATCGTGCATGCATGTAAAGATAATTTTGGACTGGAGTGTATTTAGAGAATTCCATGAACTTATTATTTTTAATTTTTAATGAAGATGACTTTTATAAACAAATCAATTTTTTTTTTCTCTCAACCAAAAAAAAAAAAAAAAAAAAAAAAAAAAAAAAAGGTTAAATTATCATTTTATAATTTTGTTTTTTAGTAGCGTTCAACACAATCCATTGATACAAAGTTGATATCATTTATCCAATCCCCCTTATACAAAGTTGTTATTACCATTAGACAAAGCTACAATTTTATCATTTTATTTTAGTAGCATTCAACACAATCCACTGATACAAAATTGTTATTACCATTAAAAGTCAACAATAATAATATTAACTTTTAATATACAGTAAGTTCTAATTACCATTAGACAAAATTACCATTTTATTTTTTAGTAGCATTCAACACAAAAGTTGTTATAATTTATTATTAAATAAAATGAATTGGACAAATGAACCGTTGAAACCAAAAGTTGTTATCATTTATTGTTAAACAAAAAGGATTGATAAATGAATCTACTGATGCAAAGTTGCTATTATTTATGCAATCCACTGATACAAAGTTGTTATCATTTACGCAAACTAAGTAACTTAAGAACATAGCGACAATTATTTTTTTCTAATATTATTCGAAAAAGTAGAGTTCGAAGTGTGAACGCGAAAGGAAATTACACAAGGAACTCTTTCCCCCTCGTTTCGTCCTGAAAATTGCCTTTTATCTCATTTCGCTTCATTCCCTTAATACGTTCCTCCTCAGAGGCGTAATTACCGAATGAATAATTTACCTTGTAACAGTTTTCCGTGCTCCAAATGGAAGCGTTGGGAGGAGCTGGTGTTTTAAAAGAGGAGCCCTTCCATTCACCGGTCAGCTACGCACTCGTTGGGTCTTTCATTTTTTAAATCCAGTTAGAAATGCTTCCAAAGGGAAAAGTGCCTTTATTTGATTGTGCAGACGCCTTTGTAGTTTTCCTGCTGGAGACGATTGCATAGAGTGGTGTCTTTCCGTATAATTTAATTGATGATTGTGTTTTGCATCGGTTGAGACAGTTGTAGTTACCATTAATTGTATTGGGTGCCAGATCTAGACGTGCTGCGAAATGTGCAGGGGTTTAATTATCTTTAACATTTAAAAGGATTCCGGTAGGATTGTTCGTCCTGAAATTAAGTTCGTTCAAAAAATAATATTATTAATTCCCTAATCTAGAATAAGTTGTTATTACCATCAGACAAAGTTACCATTTTATCATTTTGACTTTGTAGCATTCAATACAATCCACTGATACAAAGTTGTTATTTAATTGTTAAACCAAGTGGATTGGATAAATGGATCCATTGATACAAATTGCTGTCATTTTTTTCACTAATACAAAGTTACTGCCATTAAAATAAAAAAAAAAAATAATATTAATTTTTAGCGTATGTTGTTATTATAATTTAAAAAGTTACCATTTTATCATTTTGCTTTAGAAGCATTCAACACAATCTATTGATACAAAGTTATCATTTATTGTTAAACTATTAATCCACTGATACAAACTTGTTATTATTTATCAAAGTTGCCATGAACACAATAAACTGTTACAAATATGTTATCATTTATTGTTAAATAAAGTGGATTGATAAATGAATCAAAGTTGTTATAATTTATTATTAAAGTTGCTATCATCAATCCACTGATATAAAGTTATTATAATTTATCAAAGTTATTATAAACACAATCCACTGATGCAGAATTGTTACAATTTATGTAAACTAAGTAACTACTGAACGGGGCAACATTTATTTCCGTTCTTTTCATTATTTATTCCAAAAAGTGGAGTTCGAAGTGCGAACGCGAAAAAGGAAATTGCACAAGGAACGCAATGTGGGAGAAGGAACACATTAAACCGTTCTCGCTTTTCCCTCGTTTCGTCCTGAAAATTGCATTTTTATCTCATTTCAAGAAACACCACTCACTTATTCCCTTAATATATTCCTTCTCAGAGGTGTAATTGCCGAATGAATAATTTACCTTGTAACAGTTCTCCGTGCTCCAAATGGAAGCGTTGGGAGGAACCTCTTTAAAAGACGAGCTCTTCCATTCACCCGTCGGCTACTTACTCGTTCGGTTTTACTTTTTAAACTCCAGTTAGAAATGCCTCCAAAGGTAAAAAGTGCCTCTATTTGATTGTGCAAAAAGGCCTCTGTAGTTTTTCTGCTGGGGACGATTGCATAAAAGTGGTGTCTTTACGGATAATTTAATTGATAATTGTGTTGGGTGTCAGATATAGACGTGTTAAGAAATGGGGTTTAAATATATGTGACATAATAATAATAATTTTCTAATCTAGCTATTAGAAATATCATTTTTTTAGTACCATTCAAACATAATACGGTTACAAATTCGTTATCATTTATTCTTAAAGAAAAGGGATTGGATAAATGTATCCGCTGATACAATGTTGTAATCATTTATCCAATCTACTGATACAAAGTTTTTATTGCCATTAAAATAAAAAATAAATAATTTTAATTTTATAATCTACCATAAGTTATTATTAGTATCAGTCAAAGTTACTATTTTATCATTTTTTTTTTTTTTTTTTAGTAGAAATCAACACAACCCACTCATACAAAGTTGTTCTCATTTATTGTAAAACTTAGGACCAATCCAATAATACAACGTTATCATTTATCAAAGTTGTTATCAAATTTGTTAATAACTTTTGTATTAGTGAAGTGTGTTTATATTATTTACGCAAAACTAAGTAACGACAGAATACGGCGCCTGTTACTTCCGTTGTTTTTTTCTTTTTTATTCCAAAAAAGTGGAGTTCGAAGTGAGAAAGGAAATTGCACAAGGAACGAAAAAGTGTGAGAACGAACACATTAAGCCGTTCTTTTTCCCTCGTTTCGTCCTGAAAATTGCATTTTTATCTCATTTCAAGAAACACCACTTTATTCCCAATGTATTCCTCCTCAGAGGCGTAATTGCCGAATGAATAATTTACCTTTTAACAGTTTTCCGTGCTCCAAATGGAAGCGTCGGGAGGAACTGCTCTTTAAAAAGAGGAGCCCCTTCCATTCACCGGTAGGCTACTTAACTCACTCGGTTTTTAGTTTTTTTAAAAATCCAGTTTGAAAGAGGAGTGCCAAAGGGGAAACGTGCCTTTATTTGGATTGTGCAAACGCCTTTGTAGTTTTCCTGGTGGGGACGATTTCATAAAGTGGTGTCTTTCCGGATAATTTAATTGATAATTGTGTATCGGTTGAGACAGTTGCAGTTACGATTAATTGTGTCGGGTGTCAGATGTTAAGAAATGAGCGGGGGTTTTATTGTGTGTGGCATTTTAAAGGATTCCGGTGGGATTGTTCGTTCTGAAAATTAAAATACGTTTGGAGTTTAGGAAGGGAAGCTTTAATTAATATATTTTGTTACTATTTTATTTAGATTTCAAGTTCGACATTTATTTACACAGTCGTTTCAGTATTTACAAGTTAATTGCTACATTGTAGAAATAGTATTTATGTAAAAACATTTGTTGGTTGTTTAAGAAGAATTATTAAAAGGACTGGTTGATTTTTTAAGTGTCCTAAGTTCGTTCAAAATAATATTATTAATTTTCTAATTTAGAATAAGCTGTTATTACCATTATACAAATTTAATTTTATAATTTTTGTTTTAGTAGCATTCAACACAATCCACTGAAACAAAGATGTTATCGTTTGTTGTTAAAGTTGTTATAAATCCATTGCTATAAAATTGTTATCAATGTTGTTATCAACACAATCCTCTTGTACAAAGTTATCATTTATAGAAACAAAGAACGACAGAACATAGCGACTGTTATTTCCGATTTTTTTCTTTTTATTCCAAAAAAAGTGGAGTTCGAAGTGCGAACGCGAAAGGAAATTGCACAAGGAACGAAGTGGGAGAAGGAACACATTAAGCCGTTCTCGCTTTTCCCTCGTTTCGTCCCGAAAATTGCATTTTTATCTCATTTCAAGAAACACCACTTTATTCCCTAATATATTCCTCCTCAGAGGCGTAATTGGCGAATGAATAATTTACCTTGTAACAGTTTTCCGTGCTCCAAATTTGCGTTGGGAGGAATTGATTCTAAAAGAGGAGCCCTTCCATTCACCGGTCGGCTACTTACTGGTTCGGTTTTACTTTTAAAATCCAATGGAAATGTTTCCAAAGGGAAAAGTGCCTTTATTTCGATTGTGCAGACGCCTTTGTAGTTTTCCTGTCGGGGACGATTTCGTAAAGTGGTGTCTTTCCGGATAATTTCATTGATAATTGCTTGGTTGTGACAGTTTCAGTTAACCATTAATTGAGTTGGGTGTCAGATCTTTACGTGTTAAGAAATGTGCGGGGTTTAATTATGTGTGACATTTCGAAGAATTCCGGTCGGATTTGTTCGTTTGGAGAATTAAAATACGTTTGGAATTTGGGAAGCTCTAATTAATAATGTAGGATATTTTGTTACTGTTTTATTTAGATTTCAAGTTAGACATTTATTTACACAGTCGTTTCAGTATTTACAATTTTTAACTGTTTCATTGTAGAAAAAGTATTTAGTTTAAAAATCATTTGTTGGCTATTTAAGAAGATTGCTTCTTAAAAACAATTCTGTGTTTCAATTAGTTTTTTAATTTTAATTATAAATTATTGTAATATTTTTAAAATGATCCTTTGCAACATAATCTCTTTTCATTAAAAAACATTTATAAATGTAGATTAATATATATATATATATATATAAATAAAGGTATGATTGTTTGGGGGGGGTCATTTGGACATCAGCTGATGTCCAAATGACTAGTTCTTTGCCGACCGTTTGCCTTTACGTTTGTAGTGTTGGAAATCCATTTTAAACTGTAGGTCTTGGTATAATATGACTGTTGAACGTCAACCCCACCCAGTTAAAAAAAAAAAGAAAAACATCCATTGTCTCGAAATCTACCAATAGGTGGTAGACAGCCTTGGTTCACCATGGGGCTGTTGATCCAAATTAAATATATTCTTATCCAAATTTAAATGTCTTCTTCAATTTAATTTAGCTTTACATTTCAAAACCATAGCTTCTTTAGCAAAACAAATTTTTTAAAAATTCATTTGAAAGTTATTTTTTAATAATATTCAAATGCATATACTGATGTTGTTGGTGTTATGACTAATCCACGATGTACGATGGCAGAGCGGAATGGTCACCCATGAGTATAAGTCTACCTCATGGACTGGACGGATGAGGCAGCTTCGGTTGTGGCGGTGCACCCGTAGGTAGAAATCTGACGAGGCTCCGAGTCACTGAAGAAGGAGGGCAATGCCTTTCGGGAGGACTACCCTGCATCTACGTATCGTAGGTAATCTGACCTGTAACCCACCAGGTAATCTGACTGACCAAGCAAGGTGCTAAACATCATAAACTTCATCTAATTTCTTCGTTTTTTGAAACAGTGTCTACAACAAAGCCGACAGAGGATTGAACCTCAGCCCTACTGCTCATCATTGCGCTCATGTAATAATCTGTAATCTAGCTTTTAATATTTTTGCTAATTACATTAGGCAATATAACGCATTTTTTACTTGGGTTTAGTAATTATTTTTATATACAATCTTAATTTTTAATATTTTAAGTTCATTATTTGTAATCAAGATTTAAATTTGCGTAACATTTCACAAGGGTACAAAAGATAAATGTTTGAAATTATAATATAAACTTATTTATTTCGCTGTAACTCACGGAATCGGCGGAAATAAAATATTCTTTAAATTTATGAGTATTCAAATAACCAAATACATATTTTGGTTAATACAAAATAGAAAAAAAATAGTAACTCTGTGATTATTTTACTTTTTTATTATTTACCTGTCGGAAAAAGTTTTATTTTATGGAGAATATTGTTAAGAATATGAATTAAATTTCTTTTTTTTTTTTGCGATTTATGTTGAACTAATTTTGAAAGAGCAACAGGACTTGGATTTCACATAACTTCGTTTTCATCTCGTAATCCCTTAAGCCTTACAAAATAATTGCTTCTTACGAGTGATCCGAAAAGGCGAGAAAGCATGACATATCCCTCTTGTTGACAGTATATCCCTCTGTGTTTGATCGACACCTCGGCAAACAGCTCGTTCACTCACTCTTTTTTCTGTTATGACTCGTTCAACACGCTGGAGAAAGGACGAACCTGTCATCGTAAAAACCCTCTCACTTGAAGCTGGGCAGGAACACGGAGTTTTGTTAGAGGCGCAAAGTGATAAAAATACTGCAGCAGCATGGTTTGTTTTCTTAGATAATCACTCGGTGATAGAAAACCTGCAATAGGGGAAAGTTTTTTTGAGATTAAATCGGAGAAACGCAGTTCTGGGAGAAGATAGCTGCGAGTGCTATAGAAGGAGCTCTCTGAGATGTGGTAATCGCAGTGCGTGATGATATATAGAGTGTGTGAAGTGCGTGTAAATAATGTGGATATTTTTGGAGCAAGACGGGAACTGGGGGATTTAGCAAAGGAGTGACAGTTTCAGTTCACTTCATTATTTCGTGAATCATGTACCGTGACGCTTGAGTAAAAATAAGAGAATTTGAGATTGGATGTATTTGTTGACTGAGTGTATAGTAAAACAATCACATCGCTATATATATATAAAACAAATAAAAAAATGATGTGTGCATATGTATTTGTTATACAGGGTGTTGCATAATTCATTTAGGGTTAAGGGAAGGTTATATTTAAAAACTATTTTCAAACTATGCCATATACAAAGTAAACTATTTCATATACAAAGTAAAAAGTAAAAAATAACAGAGTCTGAGATTGAATATTATTTAAGATGTAATTGTTGACACGTGTATATAAAACAATTGCACCTCTTTTATTTATAAACTAAAATAGCTGTGTGCTTTTTCACTTTTATACAGTGCGTTTCATAATTCCTTTTAGGGTGAAGGGTAGGTTATATTTAAAAAACTGTCGAATACTGCAAAAAAAAAAAAGAAAAATAAAAAAGAATTTGAGATTGGGATATTATTTAAGATTTGCATTCGTTGACTGAGGGGTATAGCAAAACAATTACATCGCTTTATATGAAAATCGAAATGGCTCTATCCATGTTTATTTTTATACTGAGTGTTTTATAATTCCTTTATGGTACAATCGATTTTTGAGGTTCATGATTCAAAATTTGCATAATATTTCACAACGGAACCAAAAGAATTGTCTGGAATTATTATACAAACATATTATTTTGTTGTAACTCTAATCAGAATCAGTGGAAATAAACTATTTTTTCCGAATTTATAAATATTTAAGTAACCAAACACAAATTTTGTAAATGAAAACAGCAATCAACAATACCTCTATGGTTATGACCTGTTGGAAAAAGTATTGCTTTATGAAGAATATTGTTAAAATATAAATTAAATTTTTTTTTTGTTGCTATTTATGTTTAATTAATTTTGGGACGGTAGCATAGCTTGATTTCATCCCATAATCTCTTAAGCCTTACAAAATAATTGCTTTTTACGACTCTTCTGAAAAGGCGAGAAAGCTGACATGTTCTCTTGCATTGACAGTATATCCCCTCCGTGTTTGACTGACACCTCAGCAAACAACTCGTTCACTCACACTTTTTTTGTTATGACTTGTTAACAGACTGGAGAAAGGACGAACCTGTCATCGTAAAACCTCCTCACTTGAACTGGGCATCAACACGGAGTTGTGTTAGAGGCGCAAAGTGATAAAAATACTGCTGCAGCATGGTTTGTTTTTCTGAGATAATCACTGGTGATGGAAAATCTGCAATGAGGGGAAAGTTTTTTGAGATTAAATCGGAGAAACGCAATTCTGGGAGAAGATAAGCCGCGAGTGCTATAGAAGAAGCTCTCTGAGATGGTGGTATCCACTGCAGTGCATGATGATATAGTGTGTGTGTGAGTGCGTGTAAATAATGTGGGTATTTTTGAGCAAGACGTAAACTGGGGATTTAGCGAAGGGTGACAGTTTCAGTTCACTTTATTATTTCGTGAATCATGTACCGTGACGCTTGAGTAAAATAAGAGAATTTGAGATTGGATGTATTTGTTGACTGAGTGCATAGTAAAACAATCATCATCGCTATATATATATAAAATAATAAAAAATGATGTGTGCATATGTATTTGTTATACAGGGTGTTGCATAATTCATTTAAGTTAAGGAAAGGTTATATTTAAAAAACTATTTTCAAACTATGCCATATACAAAGTAAACTATT